>UFQX01000118.1:797734-868618 GCA_900497675.1 Arapaima gigas
TTTTTTTTTGTGGGGGGGGGGGGGGGGGGGGGGGGGGGGGCTATAAATAGCTGGTAACAACTTGCTTTGCAGACGTTGTTTTAAATGGCGGCGCCAATATGTTATTGCACACAGTTATCAGCAACAGCCCTCCTATGGTCTTAACCTACTTACCAAGTGAGGAGTAAAACTTCACCGCTGAAAAACATCCTTGCTGAAATCAGAAAGTCGCCCTTAGGATATGCAATCTGCCGCAATATGCTTTATAACCCCCTGGCAAACAAATAAATATATAATTAAATAAGAGTTATTCTATTCCATTTAGGTAGTTTGTGTGTTTATTAAAGGAAGAAATGTGTTCATTTCAGAGTTTAACGCAGTGCTCCACTCAAACGGGACTCTTTCTTTAAGGGGGGGGAGAAGAATCGGGTGTTTGCATCTCAGCTGCGCAGATGTGCCGCCGCCTTTAATGAGAGTTAAAGGAGGGAAGCCGGGGTGAGACAGGGACTCGGCTTAGACGATCGACTGCTGCAAAAAAACCGCCTGTTATTGCATGCGAAACTTGCCAGATGTAGAGAAGTGTCACTTTTAAACTTTTTTCTTTATTTTGTTGATAAGCTGTTGCAGAGGGTGCCACTGCGGCACACAGGGCTGCGCTGATCCTGCTCCTGCTCCGTCTCCGTGCAGTTTGCATGTCCCCCCCATCTTTGTGCGGCTTTCCTCCACGTGCTCACGCTTCCTCCCACAGTCCAAAGACACGTGCTCCAGGTGAACCAGTGACTGTAAATACGCTGGCAAACTGTCTGGAGAGTGTGTGTGAGTGACTGAGCGAATAAAGGTGTGTGAAAGCTCCACCTCTGCAGTCTATCCTGCGTAACACCTTGTGCTTCTCGGACCACAGTGAACCTGCAAAACCTGGATTAGACCAACAGATGAAAACTGAAAGAAGAAAAACATTGTCTTTGGTCATTTGTTGCCACCTCCTTAGCAAACCAAGACTATTTTTATGCTAATAAAGGATTATCGGTTTCATATCGGAAGAGACAACGGTGGTTGTTCTTGATCACCCAAACCTGTGTAATTTTATATAACATCGGAGACATTTGCCTGCAAATGTTAGCAGCGATCGTGTTGGGTGACTGCAGTTCAGCACAAAGAAACAGAGAGCAAACAAAATAGACTTTTAGCCCTACATTAGTGCAGTTGTATTATCAAATTTGGAGCTTTGCCTAGAGCTAAATTGTGAAATAAAGGCACTGAATCAGCCACTAAAAGTACAGATTTTTGAGTCAACACAGCAGAATTAGGTTTTACCTGAAACTCAGGGCACAGCCTGTTGTGACCAGTCTGGGACAACAATTTGGACCGGGGTGAGTTCTCATATCACAAAGTGGCTTTATATTAAACCAAATGCTGTCCGCTGACAAAGGGCACGTTTATTCATTCACCTTCCGCAAGATGACAGCTACAACTTTTAAACAGAGGGAAAAGCACACAGGTTTCATACAGCGAAGGGAATGGCTTGTGTGAAGAGAGAGCTGTGTAATTTTGTCATGGACAGATAGGCCAGTAAAATAAAATAAAACAAAATAAAATGAATTAATGTGTAACAACTACAACAAAAAACGTGATGATGATGATTATTATTATTATTATTATTATTATTATTATTGTTGTAAGTAGTTGTAGTAGCAGTAGTATTAGTAGTAGCATTATCCCTCAACATTTCTTGTTAGGTATCTCCTGGTATTCACTTTGTTGTTTCGTTTTGCAAAAATCAACCCTCTTGCCCACCCTAAACTGACTTTAGAGAAATTCACTTTGCTTTACTACTACACTGCAGTGGGCAAATTTAATAATGGTTATTTTCAACAGCAACACCACTGTTTCTTTCACTGAAACTTAAAAAGAAAAAAGTTTTTATACTGTTAATTTTTTCACTGGAATTATCCTAATGCCCAGACCCTGGTGACTACCCTTTGTTTATTATATCAGGCTCATAAATGTAATTTAGAGACAAATACAATCATTCAAGAGTCTCTTCTTTCATGGGCTGCACTCATTTGCATTATTGCATTTTCTTCTGCTTGCTCTCTACTGTAGAAGACCACTGGCAATACTTGTGTGATTCTTTTTTTCCTCTTTTTTTTTAATATAACATCGAAATGGAGCAAAATAGGCCCAGATCATTGGCACTGGTGAGTTCTGTTGTGGTCAACTTTATGACACCTTTACAGTGTAACACGTACATTGCGCTTGGACTTAGCTTTTAGTGACCATTTTTCCTTTCCTGGGTTTCACATGGTGGGAGGTTTTTTGACCTTTACAGTAAAACACCGCTCCACCTGGCATACTGAAACACATCCACACGCTCTGTTCCTCTTTGCACGTTCACAAAGGCTTTAAAGCACTTCTTTCAGTCTTCCAACGTAAATACTATTAGATTTACACTTTTTGCAGCCTGCGCTTTGCCCTTTGAGAAAAATCAGTGGTATGAAATCCAGTTACACACTGTTCATTGGCCCATCGCAGCTAACAATTTCAGTCAACTGAGAAGGGAAAAGAAAACTGCAACATCAGAAGTTCCAGCTTCTTCTTTGTTCAGTTATTCCACAGAGGAGTTTTCATCATCAAGGATCATGAAACATGAGCGAATATTAAAAGTTAGTCAAAATCGTACGTGCGTCACCTTAGTTATTTGTTTGCAGGATGAGGTATTGCACTTTAAAAGCTGTACAAACAGTATGACCTAAGTTATGAAGAGCATATAAGTAGTAACTGTTACATCAGTGAGATATGTCGCCAGCCTGAATATACTTTAATGATGTTTTTACAGAAGAATTGGGCGTTTTTAACAATACTTTGGTAAAATATGATCTTTTCAGTCTACTTTTATAGTTTGATGGCCACAGTGGAGGCCCTGTAACAGCATCAGAAGTACAAGACACCATATTAGGCCACATGTATGTGGCTTCGGGGTCTGTTTACACTTATCAGCCCATCATTTATCCATGCAGAATACAGAACCTAGAAACAAAAGAAAATTATTTTTTTCACAACAAGAAATCTGTGTGTGTGTGTGTGTGTGTGTGTGTGTGTGTGTGTGTGGTAGTCCACTGTGCCACTATACACAAAAGAGCACTCAGTGCTCCTATAATGCTGTGATAATAGGCAGGGGTCACAGTTAAGCTGACATGGGAGAGATGAGCCCACAACCTAGTGGTGCAGTCGGTAGCAGCGTGTTGCTCTTAGCACTGTAATGCAGAGGGACCTGCTGCATTAGCAAGACACCGCGATGGGACATCAACAAAACCTTTGGCTACAAAAATAAAATTGGTGTCCCTTAAAATACAAATGACTTAACTGTTTTCACGTATACAAGTAAAATTATTTAATTTGCTTTATTGAATTACGACCAAATATGAGGCTGATTGTTTTTTGCATTTACAAGTAACACAAAGTATTTTCAAAGTTTGTGGCATAATGGTAATAAAATTTTGATTTATGAGGTTTCACCTTACAAGCCCATTTCCAGGAACCCATTACACACATAAATACGGAGATCCAATGTCAACTTTGATTTAGTGTGAGGAGACGTGATGGGATAGCAGGTACCATCGGTCCTTCACTGATCCTGGGTTGTGGGTTTGGACCTGGATTCAAAGCTTGTTCAATCTGTGTGGAGTTTGCATGTTCTTCCCATGTACTCGTGGGTTTTCCTGCATGTGCTCTGGTTTCCTCCCACACTCCAAAGACATGCATCTGAAGATAAATCGCTGAATCAATTTCCGTGCTTGTGTATGTGTGTAATTTCCCTTCAAAGGACTGGCCCGCCCATCCAGGGTGGTACCTGCTTCACGTAACCATTAACGGGAAAGACTCCACACCACAACAACATGTGATTGGTTACTGACAATAAATGAATGACTTTATCTTTAAACCATCTTATGTTTTCCTGATATTTTCATAATTGCGCAATATACTCGTCACGGTCATCTTTATTTTATTTTATTTTATTTTATTTTTTATCACTGGGTACAATGTGAATACCTGTGTATGTAAGTGTATTTGTGTTATGAAAGGAGATGTAGACCTGATTTTTCGTATGCCCATAGGATGTACTACAGTACCACATTCTTTCACACACACACACACACACACACACACACACAGACTTTGGGTCTACACAGTTGCTTCTGAGCATGGCCCCAGCATGTGGAGTTTCATTGCCTAGTTAGTCAGTGGAAGAAATGGAATGTCAGGGTGATTTATAGGTAAGAATCGTTGCTCAATGAGCTGATGTCCCATAAAATACTACATTACCTGCCGTGTGTAACACACAAATGTGTATAATGTGCCCTGATTTTCAATGCTATGTGAGCAAATGAATGTATATATAAAAAATTACATGTAGCGGTAGATAAATTCACATGTGCATGCTTGCAGGTGGAGCTGAAGTTATCATTAAAAATAAATCAAAATGATGAACATTTTTTTCTGAGTCGCAATACTTAATGTAATGTAACAGCTCAGCGAAACGTTTAATATATTGACAGGCGTTATTTTCATTTTAAATTCACATAAAGTCGGTGTATTTTCAGATACTTTCCAGAACAGAATAAGAGGAGCATCAAAGCAAAATGTTACTTATTTACTGCTTTTGCTTATCGATTTTAAAAAAAGCTTTCCCAGAATGCAAATGAAGTAAAACCAAAGAGTTTCTAATTTGCTCACTGTACATGTCCTTGGCGATAAAGATACTTTCGGCACCCTTGGAAAACTCTGGATAAATAGCGATGCGTGTTACTTGTGTCTTACGTTTCATCTTTTTTTCTTCGTATTTAAGATTTTAGAGGCAAGTCTCTAAAAGAAGAAACATAAATAAATTATTACAGAGGAGACTGCTGCCTAGTTCAAACCATGTCATTCTCCAATTCATTTATGTTATCTACTATGTTTAATGTAATAAAACAATTTTACTTGCAGTTAATCTTTCCAGTACAGTAAGTAAGGCTTGGCCTACTTTGGGACTTGACAACTTCTCCACCAACATTACGCTGTCTCATAATCTACTGTGCAGTGTTTTTAAGGTTGGCGTGAAAAGTCTGGCCTACCGTTCAGGAGAACTGGTTAGTTATAGATAATAGATTCTGTGAGTGTATCTGTGTTTCCATTTAATAAGTTACTGTACTTGGAATGGCTATAAATATTTCTTGCTAAAATCAATTTGGGGGGAAAAAAGAAAAAAACAAAGCAAAACAAAACGTAATATTACAAATAGCCATGCCTGAGTCAGAAATAGGATTAGGGCTGTTGGCATGATTAAGAATTGGATTTGTGTTATTGCAATTCATGAGCACAACCATGTCTGAATGAAATTGCACAATTTTTTAACCAATCGTGTGCCCATTTTTGCCAGCCACCAGATGTACACTTTATAAACAAAGACGGACGAGAGACTTGTCTGTCCCTCTGACCCCGTGTCAGATTTGCTGTCCCAGACCTCCACCGTTAACATGACCTCATCTAAGGGATAAGACCACAGTGTTATTTGTCTTTGTTCAGTGACCTGTCTATCTATCTATACTTATTTTTTTAGTTAGCAGTAAGATCTTATTTGTGTTAATGAATATTAAATATGTCAGTTTAAATTTTTATTACTTATAAAGCATGACAAACTCCCCTCATTTTATTTACAATAAATGCATTTGTAAAGAATTAGATTTTACACTCACTCATCACTACGGCGTTTGTGGTAAATAGTAAATAGTAATTTGAATTGTTTTGGTCTGATACGGCAACTGTAATTGTAGCTGCAGCGCATTAACACTGGCCGAATGTTTGTTAAGCAATAAAAAATAAGAGTGAAATATATATAAATTTCGGTATCTGTAAAATCTCTGCTTGTATGTTTGTGTATTCTTCATCAAGCCATCAGCCTTCAACAACAGGCTTTGTTTTTCAAGGCACAGACTTGAAATTTCATGGATAATTCTTTCCCAAAGTGAGGTTTTCTTAGCAGTCAAGTTCATTAAACTGCACTATGCTGCTTATTATTTTGAAAATGTAAAATTCACTCTCAGACATGGCCTGGACTGAGGGAAATTAAACTGCTCCAGTCTGGGTTACCCAGTTGTGTAACCATTACCCAACTAAGCAAGGGTTTGCGAAGGAAAGGGTCAAGATCGGGTGATGGGTTCGGCGAAGTTACCGCTGAAGTCCTCCTGCTTCTCTCTTTTCCCAACTAAATTAGAGGATTGAATAGATTCTTAACACTAAGTTTATTATTTGTCAGTGTCTGGAGTTTGGTCATTATTGGTGTTATGACTGCTCTTTTGGACATCACCGCTATTCCATACGTGGAACTTCACAGATGTGAATCATGGATGAGACCTCAACGTGTCACTTTGAAAAAAAGGGGGCTTTCTGCAATGGAGGCTGTTTAACCTTGTTGATCCACACCAAACATTACTGATCTCCATGCATGTCTGCTGGTCTCCTGTGAATCTGCAGAGGAAGATATCATAAGATGTCTTGGAGTTTCAAACTCACCATGACGTGAACGTGATGTAGTTTCATAAATACAAATGTGAATCTAGTATAGTAAGTGTACAGATTTCACCCCAGACCGTCTGAACATGTATAGTTGGGGTGGGAAGTTTTGAAAGTAACAGAAATTTAGATCAAACTGTGATCATTTTTGGTTTTATACATAAATAATTTTAACTGATTGCCCATATGACCTCATGCATATTGATGTACAGTCATACGCCCATTCGAGTCACAAGAATTACACGAGTTTCATTTAATACCCCAACGTGAGCAACATGAGACCAGACCAGAGCCACCATGTGATCTTCTTTACAGTTATAGTCTATTGTGCTTCATTGGGTTCTCAACCTCCATTACTTCTTGGTTGCTAATTTCACCTCTTTTATTCTCAGCAGTCATGGCCCACATCTGGACTGTTCAAAGTCTGTCAACTTATTTGGAGAGCACAAATTCATTTGTGTTGTTTAATTTGATTTCTTTTTTCTTTCTTTTTGCATTAAAGGATGAATTAATGCATAAATATTAAGTATTGTATGTGCATGTGTTTGTTAAGCGTGTGGTACATAATAGCTACTGAAGAGCTGAACAAGTGCAGGCAGTTATACAGTATTATAGTGCCATTCATGAAGGGAAAAAGCCTTTCGATGTTACGTTATGATGAGTAATGTTAACAGTCAAAGTATCTGTGCCCGTGATAATAAGATTTGATGCTATATTGGCATATACGGGTGCCAGTTTTAGGGTTTGGCTTTCAAAGAGTTTCTCAGGACCAAAATACCTTTGTAAGGCAGACGCTGCATTTGCACGACTGCGACTTTGCTCATTGTTCCGATTTTTCACGTGGTGAGATTTTTCCTGCTAGAACTGGCTGTGTTCGGGCCAGCGTGGCGCACAGCCATGGATCTTTTACACTGTTATAGGAAATCTGTCTCTCAGCTCGGAAATAATACGTTCACCTCTCCCCTCTCCATCATCGGAAACATTTTCCAATTAGTCACGCCATTAAGGGCACAACCCATATGATCAAAACCCCAATGCCAGTGGCTTCCGCGCATCATGTATGATCCCTGTCCGTCCCCTTCGAACGACTGCATCCCACCAAGAGAATGATTTTAATTGATGCAGGTACTGAAAGGTGGAGGACCTAGCTGCACTTTCCTCTGTAATGCTTTCGCATATTACTGCTAATTGTACATAATTTCTGCCTCCCTCCTGTTTCCCCGGCAGTTTTCCAGCAACTGCTATGGAGCGGAGCGAACTGCCGCTGGTCATTTCTCGGCCGCGGGGAGACTCCCCACCGAGGAACTTTTATCACCTGTCATTTTCTAAAGGCTAAACTCCATAGCATATGCAACCAATTTGAGAAGGAGCTACTATTTTCTGGGTTCTCGACGCACCGGTTCATTCGTCAGGTTGCACAAGGATCTTTTACTCTGGGTTTTAACCAGAGTATTTAAAAAAATACACTTTATCATTGCAGAATGTAAATATTCATGCTGTCATCAATGAATAATCATACATGAATTTGGCCAGTAACCAGCTGCAATCTGGAAATTTTCTAGAGCGCGTCACCATTCGGTGTTTATTCACAGCACTTTGTTTATTTATGTGAATTGATTTTTTTTTATTCAGTGCTATTTAGAAAACTAATAGAAACACCTGTTTGTTCGTAAAATTGGCCACATGTTCAATAGAAACTAAGCTTCATAAGTACTGAGAAATATGCTGTTAGTGGGTGTAACATTAGATACCAACCATCTACTGTGTTAATATGTGGAAATTTGATGTTTCAACTGGTCAGTGATGGTGTCGTAGGAAATCAGTAGAGACTAAACATAACGCTAATAGAAACAAATTGCAAACAAACTGACTTATAAAAGTATGAACGTAATGTTATAGTCCAAGTACGTTTTTTGACATTCTTCACAGCCCGTATTGTTTGCAATAATATGACTTATGAATACGCCTGCAGAACTCCTTGACCCCAGGCCACATTAACTGCCGCTTTTCTGCATTTTCCTCTAAAAGGTTCCAATAAGTCTTCGAGGGATATTGCGCACAGTAATAATCTACATGTAGCTGGCAATTTAGGGCTGAATAGCCCAGCGGCCTTGGGCCATTCATTCAGGTTATTTGCACTTACAATAAAGTGTGAAAATAAGAAGAGCATTTTTTTCCCCCTGTAAATGAGTCATCAAAATGATGAGCACATAATTCTTCCATGTAACTTTCTTCTTTTTTTTTTTTAACAACTATACCAAGACGAAAATGAATAAATAATATTTGCACATGCTGGATACAGTTGGTGGTGGATGTTTTAAATGACGTCATTTAAGAAATGCAACGAGTTGAAGAGTGTCCCTTTTCCTAAACCATTCTCTGCTAGGATGAACAAAGGCAGCATCTATTTATTCACTTAAGTGGTCATCAGTCTATTCTTCTAATCCACTGGCATTAACTCAGGTCAGGTGGGTAAAAGCTCTGTTAATATAACCCACCACCAGCTGCCTCACGCAGTCGCCGAGATAGAGCACAGCACTAGCAGCCTCGCTGTACGAAGCCTCAAAGATTAACAAACAGCAGGATTTTCTTACATTCATACTAATCCTTTATCTGTTAGGTCCAATCTAGCTGTTTCCTCTTGGGGCGACAGATCAAGCAGCATCTGTTCAGTGACCAGCTCTGTAGCAGCACAAATCAAAGACGATTATGCTGTTTACAAGTAAGCCGTGCCATTTTCCGAGTTTCTAAAGTAAAATGAATCCTCCTTAGAGCAGTCATGTTCATGTATGTGACCCACACACACACACACACACATACACACACACACACACACAAATCACACACAAGTTGAAATGGTAGCTGACCATAAAAAAGAGAAAAAATTATGCTTGGCTAAATAAACTGAAGAACGTAANCACACACACACACACACACACACACACACACAAATCACACACAAGTTGAAATGGTAGCTGACCATAAAAAAGAGAAAAAATTATGCTTGGCTAAATAAACTGAAGAACGTAAGCTAAATATTAATATGAGTGTACGATAGCCAGAATGGATAAACTATTACTGTGGAAATGGTTACTTTGGTCATTCTGTTCATATACGTCGAAAGTGCAGAAGTAAAATAAAAACTTGTGCCAAAAAAAGACAATTCTGTCATAAAATATTGTTACAATGTTTCTGTAATATTTAATAAAGAATTTTCAATGATTTTATTTAACATTATATTATATTATATTATATTATATTAGGCTCTGGAGTACCACAGCCCTACTCAGGATAAGTAGTTTCACAAAAATGGATGAAAGAATGGATAGATGGATCGATGGATGGATGGACGGATGGATGATCTTAGACAAATAGGTGGATAGGTGGGTGAGTGGATGGGTAAATAGGCGGGTGGACTGACTGACCGTCAGACAGACAGACAGAGAATTTTTTCTGGCCGCAATGCTATTAACACTGAACGTGGCTCATATGAACTGAAGCTGGATGAGGTGGCACAGTGTAAAGACTGACAGGTTATGCAAATTATTTGAAATAAGTGGGACTTAAGTTGCTTCTTGCGGAATCTCACAAAAGGTGTAAAACTGAATATTAATTGATGCATTTTTTGTGGGTTTTTCAAACTTTGTGAAAAAGTGTTAGCATGCAGTTTTGCTTGATGAACATTACTTTTGAAAACTTTAGTCTGGCTTGCCCGCAAAAGCTTTCGTAAGGGTAAGAGGCAAGTGTCATGTTCTCACGGTGACGACTTGTGGTTTTCACAGTGAGGGGAGGGATCAGGAGAGGTTTACTGTGGCCTTCTTCCAAACTTTCAGCTGTCGTAACATTGAAGAATTGGTTTCGATACACAGGGTTAAGTCTAAAGCTGCGTGTCATCCTGTGGATCTCAGCATCTGCTAGGAACGCAGTCAAGCAGAGAAGAGGAACCAACTTCCACCGTGGCTGCTAGCTGTTCTACTGTGATCATCTGAATGTCAAAAATGAGAATCTCACATTTTGTTTGTTTTAATAAATTCAGCACCCTGGTGGTTGAAATCAGCCTTCCTCTGATGAACATATAATACCCAGCACAGGTCAGAGTCTTTCCTTGAAAAACTCAAAGTGATTAAGAGGAACTCGCCTTTATGAAGAATTTTTCAAGCTCACAGCTTTTAATTGCAGTTTTTACTAAATGTGTACATTTTCGCATCCTGTTTTTAACAGTTACAGTTGCTATAGTCAGACATACAATACAGCCTTCCCTTGGAATCCACATTCTCTATATCCAAAGTTTTGCTACAAGGGCTCTTGAAAATTCATACCTAAATGCCAGTATCAAAATGGAAACTTTTGCGATAACAAATTTTTATACAAATTGTATCTGTAACTTAAAAACAGAAATGCAAATAAAAATCCAAACAAAGGTTAAAAATCTACAAATAAATAAAGCACAGCACCCTACAGTGTACTGTAATGAAATAAAAATGTACGTATTATGGTAAATCATACTGTTTACTGTTATGAATTTATGCGAAGCCAGATGTGTGCATGCACAGGTGTTCCTCTCCTTGTCTGAACATGTTTGCACTGCATCACCACATTTATCGTGCATTTAAATGCCATTTGTTGTGCGAAGCAAAGAGGCGGAGGTGACGGGCTACAATGACACACGTGTTTACTCTTATTCGACATCTCATAACAATGAACTCCCACTACAAGCCTCGCGAAATGCCCCCTCTCGTGACTGACACTGTGGGGGGGCCCTAACATGTGAAATGTCCTGCACTGCACTTATTGCATCATGCATTACAAGCATGCAAATTAATGACATCACTACTTTTCTAATTAGCTAACTGGTGTTTACAATGTTTTGTCCTGCTGTTGCTACAAGGTTGTATTCTGTATTTTAAAGTATTTACAGTGATTTGCCCATTTTTGCAGGATTCTTACATAAAGCTTGGCACCTTTATTAAAGATACTACAGTGGCAGTGGTACTCGAACCTGAGTACTTTGTGTGCAAGACTGGCTCTAACCACCTACTTATGATCTATCAAACTTGAACTGAACAGTTGTCGGTTTATCTCTTTGGGGAGCCCTCCTTGGGTAGTCTCAGGCTCCCATACAACATCTTGCTGAGCAAACGATTGAGTGAAATAGCACGTGCAAGCAAGCAATTATCACCTTTTTTTTCATCCAGACTCAGGCAAAATAAATTGAAGTTGTCTTCATATACATCAGTTTAACGTATAATCTTTCCCACTCAGATACTTCATCTTTAGAGTAGTGCGGTCTGAGAAACCACCCAAACTGTGTAAAATGTCTCCTTTAAATAAATAGGTTAATTAAATTTACCTACACTTTTTATCACCACAGTCAGACAGATGAAAATTCCTTGAAATACACACACACACACACACACACACACACACACACACACACAGTTATTATATATATTTTTAACTAAGCACATGCTGCCTCTAACATACTGAAGCTGCTGAGCTTTTTCAGCTGAGCTAACCAAGCTCTCCATCCCAGCGTTTAAAAATACTGAACCTATTATTATTATTATTATTATTATTGTTGTTGTTGTTGTTGTTCTTCTTCTTCTTCTTCTTCTTCTTCACACTGATGTTGTTGTCTCATCATCGTCATCATCATCGTCATCATCATCATCAAAACTAAAATTCAGAAGTTAATGGATGATGGATGGATGGATGGATAGATGGATGGATGGATGGAACACTGCAAGTTACAGTTATTACTCTATTATTGCAGTACAGTGTTATATTAGCCTGAGTTGCAAGCAAACTTTTTCAACAGCATGTTGCACCTCCCTTGGCTTTCAGGTGCTGGATGCGTTGTGCGGAAATGATTATGAGGCAAGTTGGTGCAAATTCTCCTTTCCACCTCATCACAACGATGCTCAATAGAGTTGAGATCTGAGGACAATGCAGGTCACTGAAGCAATGAAAAATTCACCATCGTGGTCTTGTCACATGCCTTGTGACATGGTACATTATCCTGCTGGAAGTGTCCATCTAAGTGTGGATAAACCACAGACATAAAGGGTTTAGCTACCCTGTGCGATTCTTCAGTGGGAATCAGTGGTCTTAATGTGAGACAGGAAAACAACCCCCACACCATCACGCTGACACCACTGGCTTGTACTGGTGACACCAAACAGGATGTAGGACTCGTTTTTGCACCAAATTTTAATCCGTCCATCAGCGTGATGCAAAAGGACACTGGATTCATCTGACCAGGCAACTTTTTTCCTCTCCTTTCCACTCTGAAACGGTCCAAGTCTGATGCTCCTCTGCCCACTGGAGGCAATCTCTCTTGTTCTTTGCTGACAAAGTCTCAAAAAAGACAAAGTCAAAGACAAAGACAAAGTCTCAAAAAGCCCATCTTTTTAGTTAGACAATTTCCACCGTTCTCCTTTCACCCCTGCTACTCCATAAATTTGTTGGCATGGTTGCCAATCACTGTTTTTTTTTTGTTTGTTTTTGTTTTTTTCACACCATTCTTAATAACAACTGCTTAGGAAATCATAGAACTGGCAATGCTTAGCACCAACTATCATGCCACATTCAAAGTGAAGTCCGCCACCCCCCTAGGTATGCATGTGTGTTCCAGCTGGAACAGGCCCACTTCGTCTAGTCATGGACATTCGGCTGTAAAAAATTCCCCATTTGGTCAAGTGTTTACAAGTAGGTACACTACCTGTATTCTGTCTTGATCAGTAGAATGGAGGATTATGTACATGTCCTAAAAATACAAAAAGTAAAGAGCAAAACAGCTCAGGTCCGTCTAGCCGCTTCTGAGACTCACTCCCTAGGGTAGTTGCACTAAAATGTACCCTCATACTTGCGCAAATTCTTTTGTACAACAGACGATCCGTTCCGAGATCAAAATACCAAGTAATTTTGCATGTAATTAAAGCTGCAGATCTGCGGTATGTATGAAAAGATTTTAGCTGGGAAAATGACATTGTACATAACTTTACTTTAAAGGCAAAAGAGTGCTACTGCTTAGCTGTTGAAGTCATTGATGGATTTACAGAATAGGGAATAAAAGGAAGACCTAAATATAACAAGGAATTGTATTTTTCTTTGTTTAAACAAAGACTGATGGCACCAGGATCCTTTTTTCCCCCAATATTAAAAAAACAAAAAAAACATACAACCCTCTTCATGAAAAAGAACAATAACAGCTTTCATCTGCTACAGCACTAGAGCTCTCTTTTAATGTTCTTTATAACTAGGCTACATTTACCTTGTAAATAGGTTAGACTTTCTTGTTTTACTTTTCTTTCACTTCGCCTTCTTTCAACTCCGAAGGTGTTAGATATGCTGCTATCCGTGGGGTTTGCGATTTGTCTGTGTTCCACCTCTTTTTGTTTGGGAGAGCTTTGGCCTCATTCTCCAAGTGTGACACCATATGTTGAGACCGTCTTGAGAAAAACTACAGAATAACAACTAGCTATTTTTTTTTTTAATGCAACCATTGTTTGACCCAGCTAAATTCTCTGCATATACATGAACACATTGTCAAAATGCACAACCCCCCCCCCCCCCCACCACATCTACTCAACAGAACATAATGCACAGTGTTTCTGCCCTTAATTTAAATGTATGTTCCTGAAGGTGTTAAACTTGATGTGATACATTTTGTGTGAACAGATATGCTATCCCCCTTAGGCACTATTCTGTTTTTTTTCAGGTGCGTAGAAGTTTGTTTGTGTCACACGAGGAGAAAGCACTGAGTGTTATGAAGCCATATGGTTAACTCAGACAGCTTAAAGAATTTCTCATCTGTTAAAAGGGTACAAGTGAGGTCAGTTATTGACTGGGTCTAAGCAATTACTGGCTACCTTGTGCAGCACCTGCAACCTTGTGCTGCTCGGTGGAATTTGTTCAGAGGAACGAAACACGCTCCTCCGTTCAGTTATCCCTTTGTTCAGCATCTAGGCTACATTATTTGCACACTTTCAGACTGTGAGCTTCTAAACTTTGAGTAAATAAATTATGTACATCGTGGGTTTAATTTATTTTATTATTACTACTAGCTATTATTATTAATATTATTGCCAGTAGTATTACTATTTACTACCATTGCATCTAATTATTCAGTTATCTAGCCATTTATACCCAGTTTCACTGGTACAATTCTGAGTAAGTATCTCAGGGGTATAATTTGGACTCGTGTCCACCTCTGAGGTGGACACCTCTAACCACTCTGCCACCTGGTGACCTGTGTGGAGCTCGGTGAGGGGGGTGAATTGGTGCAACTGAAAAACGCTTTTGGAGGCAGTCAAAATGTTGATAGGTGACAGCGCCTCGAGCTCCAATGTTGGAAGCAGCTCTTCTGACATCCGTTGACCTCCAACCCTTCCGATAAGCATAAAACATGATATTAAACCGTAGTACTGCAGCTGAAGAGTGTGCGTACAGCTACGTGTCCTTGCAACAGATTTTTTAATAATCTACATGCAGGTGAACGTGTAATATTGCTCTGCAGCACCGGTGTAACACTAGGCAGTGTCAGAAATGGGAAACTAAAAGGGAACAGTTTACTTATCCTTTTTTCTCCTTTGCATGTCCTGATTTTCTTTATAAAAGTACTTAGCTTGTCTGGGTTCAAGAACAGGGGTTGTTAAGTGATTTCCTGCCTTTGGGTGCAGACCTGAATCTATTTTGACATGGGCTTAGTGGTTGTAATCCTATTATTCCCATCTGATTTGTCTAAGCAAAAACACTGCACTGTGTAAGTAATGGTTAAAGTGTTTCCATTCTTCTTCCCTTCGTACACTCTGCAAAATGTGAAGGTCTATGAATACATAAAGTAACATTACTGCCCATATAACGTTGTCAGCAAACATATTTCAGGCTAATGGAATAAAGCAAGTCAGTGGTAAAACTGGGAAAATTCAACTTTTGTTGAACTACATATGAATGGCTTTGCAGTTGGTGTCGTTGGCTTCTTGGGGAACAGTTAAGCACAGTAAAGTACATAATGCAATATAATTGCTTCAATGAAGCACATGGTTTTGGAGGTTGTGAATTTTTTTGGCTGAATGAAACCTGAGAACCTTAAGAACATTTTGTGAAATACATAAGCAACGGGGTGCCCGCTTCTCCCTCTAGTAGTACAGAAACATCATTTATCCTGAATTCATATTTTCAGGAGCGCATACTTCAGACAATGGGAATGAAATAGAAACAGCGGGGGAAAAAAATCCTTTCTTAACACGCTCCTTTATTTACCTGAAGAGGTGCGCGTATCAGTGTTACTTTCTTTTACCGCATCATACATTTTCATTCAGCCAGGTAGAGAAATATGTCTGAAAATTCGGCCCACTGAATAAGGTTTTTTAAAATATTTTATTAACCGCCCGATGGTTGCAGAGCAAAGACGAGCTTAAATATATATTGTGTTTTAGTTTCTGCAGTTTAGTGTTGTTTTCCGCATATTTCTTCAAGTGGAATAAATCCTAGTCTTTGCCTACCTTTAAATTCCCTTGGTGGTGGGTTTTAATTTAGGTAGGAGCTCACATGCAGCCGCCTTGCAATCGGAAGTTGGGATCCTCCGCCTGCCGTAACACCCTTCAGCGAGGTACTTCCCTGGAATTGCTCCAATGAATATACCTATTTGTACAAATGGGTAAATATCTGAAAAAATTGCCCGTCTAACAACTGTAGATTTCCCTGGACAAAAGAATATATAAAGATTTACAAGTGAAATTACTGTTGTCTGCATTAACTGTCATCTGCTCCATATGCCTTCTGATGTTGTTCAAACTAAATCTTTTACTCATTTGCAAAAAATATAGCATAAATATACAGTCATCCACTGCTAAACTATAAGGCGATGTACCTTTATTCTTTACCTTTTGACTTCTTTACACCAATTTGAATTATTCTTCCTTAAGAAAAAAATATATAAACTGAATTGTTTTTTTTCCTCAATCTAGCCGAACTAAAAAGTATAATTTCAATCAGCACATATATTCCTAAAAGTATAAGTGATGTGAAAGCACTTTTTTTCCAATTTATTTTATTTTACACTTAAGAGGAAGTTGTAACTGTTTCAAAATTAATCAAATAAAACAAGGTCTCGTTCTCATTCTTCCGGCTCTCCACTTGAAACCTCTTGTTCGTTTTCAGGGCCACAGCTGATCCTCACGGTGCTTCAACCCTGGCTGGGTCACCGGGGACCAGCTGGGGCTCAGTAGCACCCATTCTGCCGGTTGTGGGTGTGCGGGGACATAAAGGCTCTGCTACAGTACCGCCATCCAAAACGTATCCCGTTCAACCCTGTTCCAAGGACAAGCTCAGAAACATCTTTCCACCTCCAACTGAAAATGAAAAGGTTTTGATGAACAACATTTAAATGAAAATTTACCAAGAGATGAGTCCTTACACCATACAGATGTTATTTTGCCAGTAGTTACCAATTATGGTTCAAATACAGGATGGGTAGAAAACCAGAGCAGAGCATCTAATACTGGCTGAACCGGTATAGTAGAGTATCCAGTAAGAGTGAAACTGAAACATAACTGACTGGAGGCAAGAAAATTCTTGGAATAAACCAATCCATCCATCAGTCCCATATCAGCGTCCACATGTCCAGTGCAGGGCTTTTGGGGCCTAGAGCCCATCCTAGAAGCATAGGGCACAATGCCTGCACCACTTTTTGAAATATTTGGACATTTATGATGCATTTTCATTTCAAATGTTGCCCCTCATCAGAAGATTCACATTGTTTTTTTTTTTTTTTTTTTAATAAAAATGTCAATATTAGCAAAGTTCACTTCTAATATCTTCTCCCGCAATACTCAGACAGACCTCTTTCTGCAGGAATATATTATTTCTGTATAAAATTAATTGTGCTAATTATAATTTATGACAACTGAGCATTGAGACCTTGTGAGCTGTTTTCACATTTTTCAAATACCATTCAGTATTTTTGCCGTGCAACATTAATTATGTTAATTAACCATTTTGACGTTTTATTCAAGATAATTAATAAAATACTAATATTAGATGGCACACCATGGAGAACTCTATTACCTTTCTATCTGAAGGAAGAACTTTTCCATCTGAAGCACACAAATGCACCAAATGCAAAACTGTTAGAGAATAAACAAACACATACATAACAAGAAAGAAAGAAGATGACACTTGGGGAAAATTAAAACAGTGCAACATTACTCAATGTAACCTTTTGTTTTTTTGAGCAGGACGAAAATCTAAAATCTTATCGCTAGTTTGTTTAAGAGCACAATGTGGTGTGGATCTTTTTTTATTTACTTGATAAAGATAAAGGATATTTCTAAGTCCTGTAAAGACAGGTACCTGTTTACGCGGATTTCATCCAGGTCCTCCCATTTCCTCCCACAGTCCAAAGAGGTGTGTGTCAGGTGGACTGAAGACACTGAACTGCCCTTACTGTGTTAGTGAATGAGTGTGATTTCCCTGGAATGAACTGTCATCCTCAAAGTTAAGATACAAAGCACCGCAACCCTGTTTTACAAATCATTTGTCTTATTCTTATGGTGCACATAGTTTTCTATTATTCACATCATATCTATGTATTAATTCTTAATGCATCCTTGTGTTGAACAAGGAAATACAAATAACATTTTACCTCCCCTTTTTCCTATTTAATATTCTGAACATTCATTTGTAGAAAATTACTTTTTCGGCTTCTTTGCCACACATGATGACTGCCCTTTATGCTGATGTTCTCAATATAGAAATAAAAAGAAAAAAGTTGGCAAAAAAGGTGGTCAATCTTGTTCCTCTGACATATTATACCCCAACAGATGGTACATTTGCAGAATTTGCCACTTGTCTTTCCTCACTCCCCTTTTTGGCTTATGTGTGCATTAATAGGAAATTAGTCATTGTCGCCATCTAACTACCACACATATTACCTCAAGTGGGCTGAAACCATTAAAGTTATATTTAATTTTAAAGTTAAAGGGGAAATTAATTGTTTTGATCCCCTAAGCTCAAAACTCAGATAGTCGGAACAGGACCATAAAGCATTAAGCTTGCATATTATGAGCAGTAGTTGTAAAAGGTTACTGAAGTTCCATTGTCTTTGCTGAATCATCAACGCTCGCTTATTGAAATTTAACAAAAACCGAAAAGCCTGAAGCATGAAACATGTTGGAGTGGCTGCAGAATAGCAGCAGCACTTTCAGTGTACCCACCTGCACCGGTGCCATCAGAAAGCAGTAAATGAAAGGATTACATTATAAAAATGGGTGAAACAGATGTGTCTAACAGATTATGCAACAAAATTGCATTAATTCCAGCTGTGAAAGAGATGAAATCTGTGCTAAATTGACACATATAAAATTCCGCAGAACCGTCCAAAAGCAGCCCACGTTTGCTCAAGGGTGGGAATACTTACAAATGTCTTACACACAAAACAAGAATATTGAAAAGTCACAGCAATTGGTGTTGCGGTTGAACGGGGGGAAATATTGCCAACCAAATTCACAAATGTTTTAAGATCTATTTACGATACTATTTCACGCAAAAATTCAGCTTCTTCATTGTCTGTTTACCCTTCTGTCCTGTAAACCAGTAAGTAGAAACCAAAAACACAGAAGCACAATGTGAAAACAGCTTTGGAATTTGAAATTTGTGACTATCCTGTAAATATGTTGCGAATATAATAACATACACAACATACATAATACATTCACAAACAATGCACACTGATTTGATTCATAGTTTTCAGACTCTCCGCACGAGACACATTTTGATGAGTTACTTATTATATTATCTATAAATATTTGATGTGGTGCTTTTGAATTACTCCTTACATTTATCATACAAATTACACATTTAAATATTCAGAAATTATTCATCTCTCTCTTTAATGAACAGTAATTCTTTATATTACATTACCATGTTTTGCTACATGTATACAAAGGGTATGAAGGATCCTTATAAATATATATGTTTGTATGTATGTAGTATATATGTATTTGTATACATGAAAGTAGGCAAGGAAAGGAATATAAGTATGAATGAATAGACAGGGGGTCTGACAGAGGGGTGACTGGTGGAGGGAATAAGTCAGACTGAAAACGAAAAACAGTGCAAGAAAACAACACAAAAAGCGATCAGAGATAAATGGAAAACAATGAACGTATCGATAAACTATAAAGCCATGCAAAACAGGTCCCTTTAGACAAAAAGTAAAACTTTCTTTTTGAATCAGGACCTATCTGCTTCTTTATTTCACCAGTAAGGCTTTTTCTTTCTGTTTGTTACCACATAGTTGTTAGTGTAAGCGACACTTTCCTTGGTCACTAAGTGATCTCTTTTTTTTTTTTTTTGTCAGCATTTATACCACCTTTGTGGGAGTTTCACCGGTCAGTTCACTGGTCATTAACCGCCCAATTCATCATAAGACCCCGCACCCCCCTGGCAAGCTTGAACTCGCTAGCAGTAATGCAGAATCACCAATATCAGTATTGATAAATGTACTATTCATCAATAATACATTCAGTTTTGTATAACTTTTATATTATAGAACCTCACGGTTTAAATCAATGTGACTGACGTACACTTGGGCACCAAAGAGAACGTGAATCATCATTTCCCCGATGCTTTTTCCAGAACCCGTCGTATTAAGTCCGGCTGATGACCTGCTTAGCATTCCGGTCCAGTTATTAATGTCAAAATTAGCATAAGGGTCCTTGAGGTCAACATCGATGTTTACGGGTGTCCATCGGCAGCGACGACTCAAAGCACAAAGTTTTGGGGCCCCAGGTCTGTGCGTGCAGATGCGACCGGGTTGTGCGGGAAGGACCTTTAGGAGAGCCGCGCAGCGTATCAAGGCCATAAATCATCTCATAATGTGGAAGGGGCACCACATGTTATTGTGACTCGGGCTACTTTGCATTGTTTATCGCGGCACATTGCGCTTGAATGGAAGTGCATTAGCAATCCCCAAGAAGCTCGACTGCCGCAGTCATGTTTGTTTACTCGTCACGCACTTACGGATGTAGAGCAGCGGGGCAGCCAGCAAGACGACGGAACTGTTAGGGGCCGAGATAAAAGACTTAGAACCAGAGAGTGTGAAGCAACTGTTTGCCCTGGCTTGGGTTGAGGAAAGGCTTGGCACGTCGATGCCTGTGTTGTGCAAATGAGGTGGGCTGGAGTTGAATAGAATGAAAATATCTTTGCATCCCAATTTAAGCAGATTAGAGTTGTGGGAGAAAGTTCACTACTAGTGCTGTCATTGCACCTCACCCCACCTCAGTCCCACTTTGCATGTGATAACATGAAAAGTCAAGGTTGTCCAAAAGCATAATGACTTGCATTTGATGCTGAAATTTGAATTTATTTATGTGGCCGACACTCCGAAGTGACTTGCGTTTACTTACCCGTGTACACAGCTGGGTCATTTTAACTGAGTCGATTCAGAGTAAGCGCCTTGATCGAAGGTACCGTAGAAGGTGGGATTCAAACGTGAGTCCTTCAAGAGGAAGGTGACAGCGGTACTCCACTACACTACCTGGTGCCATGAATGGCCAACACTGAACTCAGGTCAAGTGCTTGAAGGCGAGCTGTGCTAACCATTCTACCGGCAAAACCTTAATTTACATTTTGATTAAATTAAGATTTAAATTGTGTCCTCACTTCTGTCCCACTGTGGCCTATGCTGTCAAAATAAGGCAACACCCACCTCTTCCAATGGAGCGCAGCGAAGCAAAAAAAAAGGTGAATTTCAGCATTTTTGTAAAGGATTCAATGTTTGTTTTATGTAAAGTCCTTCACCATTGAGTTGTGTTTGAGACAGCTGCCTGTCTTTGGTGTTTCTATTCAAAAGTTATAATTCTGAAGCATAGGTGACCACTTAATGCCATGTTACTCTTTTTTAAAAACTTCATTCCTTTGAGAGTCACACACTTTTTTGATGTAATTTATATCGTACAGATCTCATTTAACTGAAATGATACCATTTGTGTGTGTGTGTGTGTGTGTGTGTGTGCTCCTAAATTTGGTGTCTGATGCCCTTTGGTCTTTATTAAAGTCTCACCGAGTCAATTCCTGTCGCCAGCCGCATCCGACAAGACACACAGCAGGTGGTCAAAATGTGAGTAAAACACATAGAACTCAGTGAAACTGTGACCGTTAATCGTATGTGTTCAGATGCAGATGATGTGATGAATCAGATAAAAGAAACTATATTTCTGACAGAAAAAAAAGTTGTGAACGGGTCAAGTTGGACCAGAACACAACTTGAGGGTTAAACTGTTGGCTGTATTTTGGAGTTTCCTCCTAAATGCAATACAACACAGTGTGCAATTTTTGGAACTTATGATATATAGCATATGTATGAATATGTGCGTACAGTATATAATCGAGTAGAAGCCCATTCATTTAATAGTCAAGTCTAAAATTACTTTGATATCGATTGTAGATGTTTTACGTTTTCAACCGCAAAGACGTTCCTCATGACTGGAAATGATCACCTGCATTAAATTTAGCCTCTTTGTCCCTTGCTTCTTTCTTCACGGCGTAGTCTGAAGAAGTCCTTTGGTTTGACTTTGTGGACCACTTTCAGGAGGATTGTGCAATGGTGCAGCAAACTAAGTGTTATTTTTTATCCCGCTTTTACCCCACAGGAACGAAATAACCAGCGTTTCAGGTCGTGGGTGTCAATGTCTCCTGGCACTCGTTTAACTGGGAATGCCTGAGAGAGTTTTCAGCCGATCCTTGCGACTGACATTGGCCCTGATTTTTTTGTTCTTGCGCTCTTTGTGTCTCCCTAGCGTTCTTTGTGTCTTTCTCCTTGATGCTAAATTCCATGGGCCTCCTTGCAAATCCAGACACGCAACCTGTTTAAAAATCCCATCAGTCAAAGTTGAAATGCCTTCCTGACCTAGCTTAGAGTATACAAAACCTTAAAGAAAACTCACCCTCTTAACTTTATTTTTATTGACTCTAAGCTTTTTCAACCTTGTTATTAATTAATGCCTTATGTTTTAGTCTGATTGATAAGTGATTTTGAATTCCATGCGCTCCTTGCGAACGTAAACACAAAATGTGCTTAAACACCTATCAATCACATATCCGTGAAAGAGGTTCAGATCTTCGTGCCTTTGCGTGACCCCCCCCCCCGCCCAACCGCAGACGTAATTTAATTTCGGAACTTTATTTTTAAATTTAATTTAATTAATTTTGCCCAATAACTAATTAATTCATTTAGTCTATTGATTAATTAATGCTTCATATTTATGTATATTTAATTGGGGTTCAGGATCCTCTACTTCATTAACAGATGTTTCTAAAGGTTCCACAGGTAACTTCAGGTGCCGAGTAAAGTCAATACATGTCAAAATAAATGTGGTTCAGTTATGTGGCACCAGTTATGGTAATCTTTGTTCCTGAATTTGAGGGCATCCAGCAAGTTTAAGACACACACAATAGATTGTCCACTTTATGAACAGAATTTCCATCTTTAATAATCTTACTTTATAATCTTATTCCTTGTTTTTGTTCTTCTTGGCCTTCTTCTTATTGTTGTTATAAACAGTTTTAAATAACACCTTTAAAAGCAGCTTGGCAAAGTACCTTACAGCATTGTTATTATTTTTAAAATTTTTTTATTCTTTTTTTCAGTATGAAAAAGGTTATTTGTAATATGCCATCTTACCTCAGACTGGATAATTTCCAATGCTAATTTAGCCAGAAAATCTCATTAAACGTTTAACAAGGTTATATTCCCCTTGAATTACTTAAACGTTATTAAGATTTAATAGATGTTTAAGTGGGTAGAGTGCAACTATTAGGAACTTGCGGAAACCCACTACAATATTTTGACTTAATTCCAGCCTGGAGTTTCGCGCATGAACATTGTTCTGGAAGAGGGAAAATAGCGATGCTCTCTCACATATCTTCTTTGAGATGTGAAGAAAGGGTGGAATT
The DNA here is from genome assembly GCA_900497675.1 of Arapaima gigas. Classification (NCBI taxonomy): domain Eukaryota; kingdom Metazoa; phylum Chordata; class Actinopteri; order Osteoglossiformes; family Osteoglossidae; genus Arapaima; species Arapaima gigas. The sequence continues at coordinate 821,225 of UFQX01000118.1, forward strand.
TCAAACACGTTTTGTTGAATAATGATCAAACTTTGGATTTTTGACAGTAAAAAAAAAAAAAAAAAAAAAAACGACGTGGAGAAAGGAAATTAAGTTACCGTCTAATGAACCGGTGTGACATCAGATGTGGATCTGTATGCGCACTGAACACAGGTGATCAAAAGAGGCCGTCCTTCTGTAGCGACTCCTCGGATAGTGTTGTGCGGTTCCACGGTGTTGGTGCAAGATGAACTCACCTGGAATATATATTAAAAAAAGCCAGGCACAATGCTTCTTCTAAAGCAGTTCTGTTTTAGGGACTGTGTAATAACATCAAAGACAGTTGTTTTAACTGTACGTTAATTCGTTTGCAGTGTAAAACACGGAAAAGGCCAAAGTACTAAAAAGGCCTATATTTCTATGAACGTGTGTACATGGGTATGGCTGAATAGAAGGAACATTAATATTATTTTTCTTATTATATTTTTCCCCTCAAAGCTATGCAGTTGTGTTGCAGTTGTACATTTGGCTATTTACAATTATTTACCTATTTATACACCTGAGCAAATTTCACCATGCTAGTTCGGAGTAAGTCCTTTGCTCAAGGGTATAATTCCCAGAGAAGGATTTTCACCTCGGTCCTTCAAGCGGAAGGCGACAGGCCAACCGCAGCGCGGCCCCAGCATGTTGGCTATAATGTTTTTGCTGTTAGTCCTTAATGAACGAACTAAACAATTATACACCTTGACAATCACATGTGCCTCTGGGATTAATCACAATATGGTGTATGTAAAAGAAAAAGAAAAAAAAACAGTGTGAGGAAGAGGGAATGCGATGGAATCGAGCACCGGAACAGAGTGGCCTCCTCGGGGGCCTTTCAGAAGTGCTGCCAGTTTGACGATCCCTCAGGTCCCCCATGGATACGGCAGCCCCGGTGTGGTGCGGCCCTGGCTTATCGCCATCGCACCCTGGCAGTTTGCTGATCTGCACCACGGGGTGCCTGGTGTTTGGAACGTGGGGGGGGGAGTGCTGCGGGCAGGGTTACACCTGAGCAGTGCACATGAATACATTACATGCACGCATGATGTAATTTTGTGCAACAAAGTCGCGACCAATTAGCAGGTGTGCCGTGTTCTTTTTGGGCGCAGAGGCAGCGATGCTTTCCGAATTGACCATCGCAGTCATCAAAAGTGAACTGTGGGGGGTGCATTTAATGAGTCAAAGCACACATTTGTGACTGAGAGACAGCTCGCGCTTCACTGTCTTTGGTGATGTGCGTGTCGCTGTCATGCAGCAGGTGAGGAAACCTGGCGTGATGCAACGCGTTTCGCCGCATCAGGAAAAGCGAACTTGCACAGCATATGGCGCTTGTTATTTAAAGTTGCGCTATTACCGAAACTTCATTATCTCATTTAAAAGTTAATTTATTAAACTCTCCGAAACTCTTGTACCCGTCCTCTCATCGTGTCACGTTAACAAGAAAATACATCCTCAGCCTCACTTATGAACATTACAATATTAGTACTGGTAAGTTCTGATTTTGGCCTTTCAGTCTTGGGCAAAAGCTTAAAAAATGACAAATTAATAAGTAACGAAAATAAATTCAACCATAAATAAAAACCAGAGAAGGGCTGAGAGGCGGCAGCGACACGCGTTTTCCGAGCCCATCCGCACTCTGACCGGTGGGAAGGACACCGGGGGACACCTCCTTTTCTGCTTTCCTGCCCGCGAACCCTCGGACACCAGACGGACCTTTAAAACCAGCGTGTTACACGCCGATTCACATCCCCGTGATCCGTTTAAAAGCAGATAATCTGGCTCCGCGATCTACGGCCAGAACCCCAGAACCGCCCTCCCTGCACCGCGGCGCGCGGAGCAACAGACGTGTGTGTCTGTTGGCAGCCCGGGCCGCGCTCACGCAGCCTCATTAAACACACCGACAGCAGGATGGTCGTGTGGCGCCCGTACACAGGATTCACCCCTGACTCATCGGTGCCCTGTCATCCCCAGCGCGGCTACTCCCTTCACTCGCAGCACCGCCTTTGCAGCTAGCGCTAATAAAGATGCAGCGGCAAAGGTTACAAGGCTGCGACACAGACAGATATGCTTAAAGTTAATAAGGCTGACGCAGAAAAAAAAATCTAAATTAATAGTTTTTCTTGCTACCTGTTATTCTCTAGTCACCTGTCACTCAGGGCGATTGCACTGGGGGCGGGCGGTGGGGGGGTGGGGGGACGGGGTGCTTTCCAGGCGGAGGCCGTTTGAGAGCCTCAGCCAGGCCTGTAATTGCCTCCTCTGGGAAATGACAGCAGCGGGTACACCCAACGTCACGTGCCGGCTGTTTTGATAAACACGACTATCGCCCTATTGCTGATGCAAGAGATTGTAAAAGTGAGCGCGGATTAATTTCTCGTTCTCGACATACGTGCGGTTCACACTCATTTTCTGATAAGGTGAGGGCAAGTTATTGTCGCGCCGTTCCGATTTGTCCCTGATACCGGGACTGGGCGAAACTCTCGGCGCTGCCTGCCGTTCCGAGCGCTTGTCGAAACGTGACGTGAAATTACTAGGCCGTGGCGCCGCTACGCTGGGCCTCGCCGTGTTTACCTGGCGTGTTGCTCTTTGCCAATTAGGGGACCTGCTATAGCGGCAAACAATAGTCATTAATAGGACTCGATGGTGTACGGACAGCAAAAAACCCACCTGTTATTCAAAATTAATGGATTTAACACTACATCCAGTTATTATCGTTAACCGCTTATCCTGAGGAGGGGAGGGTCGCAGTGGTCCGGAAAAATAGCAGGTGCACAGGGCACTAGGCTATGAAACTGTCCCTGGACGGGGCACTTTTCCATCACAGATTTAACGTTACGCCAGGGATTGAGTGAGCGAGTCAACTGTGCGCGTATAAACTGATGCGAAAGAATCCCCGCCTTGAAAGAAAACCATACATCCAAATTCAGCTTTGTTGCGTTTATCGCGAATTCAGCGCAGCGCAATTTCAACACATTTATGAATTTAACACAAACTTGTTCAAATAAAAATGTGCCATCTAGGGGAATTAAGGGCATCTAAATTGGTGATTTGCAGTTATATATAGCTTTAAAGTTATTATCATTATCAGCACTGAATGCCTTTTGAACACATGGTTACAGCAGCTGGAGATTTTTATTTATTTATTTGTTTTTTTTGTGCTGCCAATTCGGGATGTAATTACAACCACTTCTGTTTGGTAAGAACATAATTAGCTCTGTTTCCTTTGAGCAATTACTGGCATTCAGGAAAAAAAAAGGGGAGTTGTTATTTATTTATTTATTTACTTTTTCAAAATGATGAATTTGCATCGACGGCTATATGCTGATGCAATTATGAAAGGGCAATTAAATAATAATTCGATAATAACGAAACGCGTGTTTCACGTGTCTGCGCCGCCGCCGCGAAACCTCTGGCTGCGCGACACGTTGACGCCGCACGTGCTTATGGCCTTCGTCCGGAAGGCGGTGTGAGCTGCACCTGATCCACCACGCCACCGTTTTCCCGAAAACACCGCGAAAAGACCTTTTCCTCGAAACAGAAAGATTAACTCGTGTGCATTAAGCGGAGCAGGAACTTGTAATCCTTGTTTTAGTGACAGACACGAGAGCATTAGAGAAAAATGCAGGTATGACTGCTAACAGAAATGGCGCTAAGTAAAGCAAAGCGGTACTAGTTCCCTGGTTCTGAAGGCTACTTGGGTCACCATGGTGGCACAAGGTAGAGCACCGATGCCTCACCTTCCTGTCTGCTGGTTTGGAAATGGGTTTGTATCAACCTGAGCCCATTTGGAGGTTGCATGTTCTCCTTGTGTTTGTGTAGGTTTCCTGCCCTGGTCCAAAGACTTTTGTTTCAGGTGAATGTGTTTATGTCTGAGTAAGTAGGTCTGTGGTCAATCTCACCTGTCCAGTTCAGGAAGTACCCAGCCTTTTCTTCTAGGACCGAGTCCAGACTATTGGTGACCATGCGCTGTGTCCGTCCATCCATCCATCCATCCATCCATCCATCCATCCATCCATCCATCCATCCATCCATCAGTTTCTGTTAATGACATATCTTTATCGGGGTTCGCGGCAGCCTGGAGTCCATCCCACAATCTTTGCGTGCTAGACTGTGAAACTGTTGACACCCGGGTCACCGTAACAATCTATGACTCTGCATCTAAGGACTACACAGTAGAAATGTGACTTGGGCATTGTGACCTGCACTCCCATAATTCTGCTGAAATGACAGAAGAGTGGCATCCTGTCTGCTCAGACAAGACTTGGCCGGATGCACGACAGCCGTAGCGGACAGCTGTCTGCGTATGCTAATCTCACAAGCTGCACTGTAAAGATGCGACATATTCATGCAGAATGACATAGCCTTGGTGAAAGACTCTGGGATGGAATCTTGTCAGCCCTGCAACCTGAGTTGCTTTAAGGATATAGATATGCAATACTCCCATGTAAATCAGAAAGCTGAGCTTACAGGTCAACTCTGCATTATGCAGAGGCAATATCCAAGAGAAAAGCCTCAGCTGACAGAATTCTAAGGTATGTTCCCCAAAGGCTTTTGAACAGAACATGAACAATGACCAAACAGCACTGCTCATCTTTTTTTTAAACTAACCTTTGGATTTATTGGTGGTGCACCGATGACGCATTTATTGTCTCCGCTGAACCAGCTGGACCTAACAAATTCTTCCAACACTGCAGTCGGCCCGACTCCGTGTTTTTCCTTATATGAATGCCGAGTGTTATTGGTTCTGTTTGGCTTATGCAGGTCTGCTGAGTCACCGAGGGCCCTTGGCGTAAGCCCTTTGTAAATGCTAATATTTACTTCCCAGCCTTGACCGTCCTGCGCCAGCGCTTGAGGTCCTTCAACTAAAACTCAACTGCTTGTCAAGTAAACGAAAGCTGGAAAAGTATTTAATTTGTCAGAATCCTTTCTCTGGGAACATCTACCTCTAGTTGTTCATAACCCTCCATAGACATTTTACTTCTTAGCCTTCCTACTCTGGTAAGGCTCACAATTGCCCTTTGCATTTCTTCTTGTGACGTGTAAATTTAGCAGGGAAGACTAATTTCCGCTTATGTTTCATTCATGTGTACATCTAGAGCTTTCTGTGTGAGAACAGGGACCACTGTTGTTAACACTTGCTTTCGTGTATAAAACTTTCCCGGAAAAATGTCCTCCAGCTTGACACGGTGTTTACTGTTATCGGTCAGGCGAAACGTAGCACCCCCAGCGTTTAACCATTTATCCCTCATGCAAATACAGTCTTTGCTGGTTCTGGTTATTGAACGCAGTCATCTGAAGGTCTAATGTCCTCTTTTCATCTCTTTTCTTTTACCTTGAACTTAAGTTTATGTCAAACCTGGAAATGCTTCAAAAAAAAGGGGGGGGGGGATTATACTATGGTAGTGATTGATACCACACCATGCTGTCTTGGATCAGTCCCATTAAACCAACTTTCTGCCTTTAAATTCTTGCCTGGGACTGCACTTACTCTGGCGTCTTCTTGTACAAGCCTCCTGCGACAGCTGAAATGAAGAGGAACTGTGAACAAGGCAGCCTTTCAACAGAACACCAGGGTGTCTAAGACAGTAAAGAGTAAGTCTGCCTGAAACAGCAGCGAATTAGGTCTCGAGATCAGTGCTGAGTAGGACACAGATCATAACGTCAACTGGTTGCGTGTTTTAACAATTTATGGTGCGTGTTTGAATTATTCATAGCTTGCGCTCAAAACACTAATATTGTTGAAAAAAGCCACTCCTTCATAGAATGGAAAGCTGAGGATTATGAAGACAAATGACACAGACATTATTTAGCCTGCACAGTTTGAAATATCACAGGGCTTCTCTTTGCTGCTACATCACAAGCCGGTTTGTGAGAACATTTCACAGCTGACCCTCTCTCCACCATGAGATGGAGGAGCATAAGAGGGCCAGCTGTATTGAATATCATGTTTATTTTTGGTTTCGTTTGACTGTGTTGTGCAGGCAAGGTACTATGAATCAAATGAAAATTCAGTCCTTTATCTTTTTGTCTATCTATCTATTGATGAATGAAGTAGGTTATTTTGAGGAGAAGTGCATTTTATGACCTTCAATGATGGCATACAGTTCCTGTACACCAAAACTATCTGTGGGGTAAACAAACAAAACCCAACAACAAGTACCCTACGCAAAAACCATTATTTATAATTCGACTACAACCTGTATTTGTAATTTATGTTTAATTCAGGCCTAGCAAACTGTATATCTGGCAGTTAGAGCACTGTACCATACGGCAAATGTAAGCTTTATTTAAAACGACTGAATAAATAAAGCGTTACTAATCTGTTAAAACTGTTTATGTGAGACCATCGCGACATGTGATTTTATGACAGCTTTAATTTGTTTCAAAGGCTATTGCCTCTCCCCCCCCCCCTTTTCTGCCAAAGAAAGATAATGCTGGCTAAATGGTTTCTTCCCTTTCACACTTTTTAAGATAAATAAATAAAAAATTGAACAAATACTTTTGATAGACCACTTAATTGTGCTAAATTCCTTTTAATTAAAACACTTTTCCAGGTTACTGCTATTTTTACTGAATTTAAGAAGTCGGGAAAAAGGGAAGCAGTGAAAGAAAAATACCTTTTTTTCACACTCGCTTTTCAAGTTTACACTTTTGCTTTTCACATAGACTAATACATACACTACACTGACGGCATAATTGTAATGTCATGAAGAAACTGTTCAATAGAATAATATTTTAAGTAAAAAAAAAAAAAAAAAAAAAAAAAATGGTAAGTACCCTAAAATGGGTGACTGTTGAGCAGGGAAAGTGGTAAAAGAGGTTTCCTGTTGAGCTTGCTCTGGAACTCCGGGATATGTGCGGAAAGCCTAGATTATTTTATTTAGCTCCCCTCTAAATTAATGATGTGTTGAGGGGGAAAGAGCGTCAGCTCGGAATTAATAAATTCTGGGTCTCGGTGCTGCAAACGGAAGCATAAACACGTTACCTAAAATTCTGATTACATGTTCACCTCATATTAAAAAAGAAAATTAAAAACTATTGCAAATTTGCACATTTGTCTTGTGGTATGCAATGGAACATCTATGCTTTTTGCACAGGTGTACATTTTGCAGCACGTTCAGGCACATGACGTAAACTGAAAATCTATTTTTCGTGTTATTCCCATCTCATTTGTCATTAATGAATTTGAAACTATAATTCTTATTTTTAATTGTTTAAAGGGTGTTTTACTCAAAGAAAACTAAACAGTGAACTATTTTCTGTGGTGGTCACAGGTCAAAAGTCTCATTTCTTAGTTCCAGGGACACATGCCCTTTGGCTCTAAAACCACTCGGAGAGGATATTTTGACCCCCCCCCCCCCCCTTTTCTAAGTTGTGTAAGCCAGTTTGAAATAAACCATCGCCTTTCTGCCTGGGCTACGGAGGTCAGTGTCCGAGAGAGGTACTGAAGATCATCGGCTCTCCTTTGATCTCACCGTTTGTCCGTACCCTCTTTACACTTCAGAGCGCTATGACAAACTCACTACCTACTCTGTGCCTGAGGAACAACCTGGAGATAATTAAAAAGTCACAGCTTGAAGTAAAAAAAAAAAAAAAAAAAAGTCAGAAATTTGGCGTTACTTTGCACATCAAGCAGTATGGGCACTCGGTGCTGACAACAAATTGAGGAGAGCAAATTGAGTCTATTGCACTGCAGTGAACTCTGGGATAAAAGCGGCCACTTCCACACAGCCATGGGGAGGATCACGACAAATCATAAACAGAAGCAAACTGCTTTTAGCAGTCTGCTTTCTTCCAAACCACCACATCCCTTTTACTGTTCATAAAACATATAAGCTGTAGGTGCAAAAAAACTATTCATTTTCCTAACTTAAGTGCTCGCAAGTAACTTCAACAGGGTTTTCTTGGACGGGTTGGAATAATAAATTTGTTCCACTTTCCAAAAAGCATATGTGTCGCTTCAGCACTGTCTGAATTATACAATTTATTCAGCCAGCAGCAAGAAAATAAAAAGTAATTTATTTTATTTATTTGGCTGACACATTTCTCGAAAGCAACTTACAATGTTAACTACAGTGATTTGCCCATTTGTACAGCTGGGTAAATTCTTACTGTATCAATTGAGGGTAAGTACCTTGCTCCAGGGTGCTGCTGCAGGAGGAGCCGTTCAGACTTGGGTCCCTCGGCTGGGAGGTATCAGTTCTATGCACTACGCTGCCTGCTGACCATTTATAATTCGTCATAGCTAATAATAAACGCCATACTGATGGGTTCACCAGGAGAGGGGTTGAAACCCGGTGCCGTAGAAATCGTGCGCTCACTACAGAGGGCGGCAATGAAATAAAATCGCTGCGTAAAACCAAGCAAAATACAGTAAACTGCATAATGAAATACGGAAAACAGCACTTAAAGACATGGTATTAAATTTGATTTAAATTATTCTGAGTCATTGTCTTGAAAAAAATCATTTCAAGTATTCCTTGTATGTCATTCGATTTGTAGGTACTGAAACTTGACTCTTAAAGAAGTAAAACTCCCTGGACCGGGTACGATTTCGCCTTGTTCATTAAGTTTTATTTAGATTGTGACATAATGTGATTTCAGCTCTTCCTCATGCTGTTGACCAGTCAGTTGTGGAGCCTCCGTGTCTCTGCGGCTTGGTGATGAGCAGAGGCTTGTTTTATGACCGCTGTCTTTCGCCTCAACGCTCATCGCCTCCCCATCACTATGACAACTGCACACTCACTCACTTTTAAACATAAATGATACATGGCCTCCCTGTTAAAATCTGGACTCCCTATTTCCATCAATGGGGAAATTAAATTAGACCAGCGTGCAAGGTGATGCATAACCGATGAGAGACAAATGGCCGATTAAAATGTGTTTACTTCTCCCACTTTGACAGGAAGTGGGTGGGAAACAGCACTTTGTTAGTTTGGAGCCCTTTAACTTGGGCCCTGTGAGAAATATCTCCTCAAGCAGATGGAACTGAGCTGGATGATGTATGCTTTAATCTGTCCAGATTATACCACGTCTGGGAAAGAAGAATATATCAATATCAAACCAAGAGAACAACTTGAATTTATAGCAGAAATCGAAATAGATAATGATCAGAATTTTCGTGGAAAATCAAATGCAGAATCCAAAATAAATACCCTTTTGCCTCTGACTATTATGACTATTTTGATGACGACGACGATGATGATGATGATGATGATGATGATTATTATTATTATTATTATTATTATTATTATATGAATTTAAGTAAGCAACTGATGAATTTCTTGCAAACTCTTGCTGATTATGAACTTATGAACCAGTCACTGAAATGATGCATTTTGGCAGCCGCTGAATAGAATTATATGTAAAGTTACTTTAATGGTGGCGGCGCCTGGGTCTTATCAGGAAGAGTTGTGAATCCTCCACCTAAATCTAAACTCCCTGTTTATGTCTGAGCTCCTTAATCTCGAGGAGAAAAAGCAGATGCATTGAGAACGTCTTGATGTCCCGGTGGTGATGGATTCCAGTCAAGATAAGCTATTTCATTTTGCACAAAAGCACAAAACTACCGACAACATAGCCTGTACAGAGGAAACATTTCCATAAAAATGAATAATATCTAGGAGTGCAAAAAAAGATTTAGACTGCAGTCCCCCCTAATCACATGACCATCTGCCAGCACAGTTCCCTGTTCATTCTTCACAAACTACTTGACCTTTGCCCCTTTTTTGGTGAATGCAGAGATCCAGTTTCGGCAAAGGTTGTAATGACTACAGTTCTGTACTCAAAAGCACTGACAGTTGCATTGTCCCATAATAGCTGCCACAGAATAAGGCATCACAGACTATCATCAATGGGGTCTTCTAAAATTTCACAGAGGTGATCATATGCAGCTAACAAATCACAGTTATTCACCTCAAGTTTCATTTTACAAAGCAAAGTGTGCAAACAGAGGATCAACCCAGCATTTGCAATTAAACTAAAATCAGTTGGTTCAGAATTCCTACTTTTTTGCTTTGGGCCTTGAAAAGTTGTGCCCCCAAATGGTGCAACATATGGCAGCGCGAGTCCTGAAGAGCAGGATGTGGCCGGTGGGTGCCAGGTCCTAATTACCGGCTCATTAGCACTCAGGTGGAACCTCCACTCGACGGAGACGTGGCACAAATGGCCAGCTCTTCAGAGGTATATGAAATCGCACTGACCTCAACTCCAGGGGCATATACATTTCAAAGGGGTCTTAGCACAACCGGCTCAGAAGAAGAACCAGCACTTCACCACTAATAAGGACGTTGGCGTCTGTACTGCGTATGGGTCTGTGGAAAGCACGAGCCTTTATAACATTTATTAACTACTTAGATAGATAGATAGATAGATAGATGGAACAGGACATAATTTCTCTGAATACTATAAAAGCATTTCCATATTGGACCTCCAGTCAACTATTTCGTCGTTTGTATTAAAAATGTATTTTGTATTATGGTGCGCATACGCGGTTTTCAAGCATTAGTGACCCTGTATAGCGGGTTATTTCTCAAGGACACATCCTTGAGGGTTAATGGAGGTATGACTGTACATATATAACAGACTTTTGTTCCATATCCGTGTGGAGCAAACGTCGGTTTTGCCGTTTTAAGTTCGGTCTCATTTACTTGTCTGTTTCTTTGTCTGTCAGTCAGTTTATTTTGTAAATTTACTTCCTGCCTCCTGTAAGACATGTATTGCATTGGTACAGGTTTTGTGACTAACAATGGATTAAAGATTTTTCCAGGTCTAAAGGCGAGAGAAGGTTTTTTTGTGCATGCTTGGTTTAAAATATTTGGTCCGAGAATGAACAAACATTACTTCCGCTCCTTCTGGTGAAGTTAGCAGTTTGCCCTCGGTTGTCTGTGATTTTGGTTTTCTTCAGTCGTTGCACGTGGTTTCTACATCCGTCTTCAAGCACCATACTCTCAGTACTGAAACATTTCACACGTTTAATCTTCCCTTACTTTCTAGTTCATGTCTAAATTCTAATAAATATGATGGCTTTTCATGTAGAAATACTTAACAGCTTTTGAGGCAGTAGCCTGACCAGCAACCTTGAAATGTTTACAATTTGTTGGTTTGCCGGTATTAAAGAAATTAATCCTGCTGTTGTTCAAGCTGCTCATTAGCGCACATGGATCTGAGGTTAACATGCAGCATTTTTGCTTTCAGCACCAAGTCAGACCCTCTTAGCCATGAGTCTCTGATAAAGTGCAGGGCCCACGTCGGCGGGAGGAAGCAGGCCCCACGCGGAAACAAAGAGCTTTCTGATTGAAAACGATGATCCTAACAAGCCCTGAGCGGAACCAGATGGAGCCACGCAACACGGGGAGATCTCGTGATACGCGAGGGGGGAAGCGTTCTGGTCAAGCAAATTAAAACAGATAACCGATTCACTGGATGGATGATACTGTCAGTGGGGCGTTGCGCCTCAGCCAGCCACCCATGCCGCTCCTCCCGGGGGGCACTGAGACGCGGCCCGGATGAAGATGCGTCCACGATCATAGTGTGAAACGTGTCTGTATGCATTCGCAAAGTAGAGAATGTCTAACTGAAAAGTTTCACCCTTAGAAAGAGATTTTAACATTCAAAACTGTGTCTATATATTCTGTTATGCTTAAAATTTGATAAAAAATTGATCAGTTAGCTAGTACCCTACATGTAAAATTAACAATACATAAACTCTCTAGTTATAAAAATCACTGCATGACTCCCTGCTGATGACAGGTTACAGAGTCCATCTCAGAAGCACAGAGCGCAACGCTAGTCAGCTACGCCTGTGACGGGATTAAACACACGTGCAGGGCGATACACCTGCAACATGTCTTTGGACTGTGGGAGCAAACGGAAGAACCTGGAAAAAACCCCAACACGTTCATTTCGATTTAATTACGAAGCCTTAATATAAAAACCTACGACTGAATTTCACTTTAGTCCATTTTTAGCTGCTTGCAGTTATCTGACCTTAAGAAGTTGAAAGGCCCAGCAGCTGAAAAGGGATTACGTGACTGATACTGTATATTTGCCCAATAATTTCAGAAATTCCTCCGGCAACACCTTATTATGATTATATTAAGGTTGTTCACAAATTTTGAGCAGTAAATATTAATATCCTATTTTTATTTTATTGCAACATATTGACCTCCTAAATCATAATGCCTCTAACTGCAGTTAAGATAATCCTTTTCATCATATAGCTAAGTAACATTTGTCCTTGTTGATCATTTATATTATGCTTAATCTACACAGAAACATTTTATTTTTTCATTTCATATATTGGAACAATGTCATAGATGCCGCTGAATAGTTAATGTGCAGGAATGGACTGTCTTTTCTCTTTGACTGCGAGTAATTGTGATTATATTTTATTATTTTTTTGCCCCAGTGGAACGTGAACGTCGGAACACGGCGCAAGTCACTCGCTTCCTGCTCCTTTTAGCTACTTTACTGTCTTCCTCAGATGAAACGGGGGCCGCCGCTCTGCGAAGCTGACCTGCCAAGTGCGGATTCTCCTCCTTGACAGAAGATGGATTGGAGCCTGGCATGCGCTCACGGGCTCTCAAAGGACTCCCTACCAAGCGGTACAAAGGGTGAGAACCGACACAGAACACCTTGACACAACGGCTGGAACCCCCCCCCCCCCCACACGCACNNCCCCCCCCCCCCCACACGCACACACACACACACCCACACACACCCACCCACACACACAAACCAGCCAACTCGGCACCCCGAACCCCCCGGCCTTCCTCCAGCTCTCATACAAATTCAAAAGCCCTGAGTGAGGAGATCCCTAAAGATGTCACTTGTGAGGGGCAACGTCACACAGGTGGAGTAAAGAAGTAAACAGTTTGCATATTTTTAGACGACTTTCTGTGTGCTGTGACAAAAAATAGTGCTAGCTTGTAAGAACTTGACATGAAAAGAGATTAAAAGCACAGCATAATCCACACAGACCTGTCCTTCCCAGTCTTTATAGTATGAGCCAGAATTTAGTAACTGCCATTCGTGGATGAGACCTTTTCTCTTAGAAATACAGTGCTGATGTAGCGCTGTCCAAGGACAGTAGCAGCTAACAACATGGATTTGTGGCCGGAAGGTTGCCGGTTCCAGCTCCCTTCTCTCTACCCCCAAGCAAGGTACTTACCCTGAACTCTCCTGTTTTATTATATTCTTTTTTTAGTTTTATTATGTTATATTTTATATTCTGCTCTCTAAGTTTGCCAGATATTGTGTTACATTAAACAAAATCATGAGCTATGCAAAAAAAATAATAACATGGGTCATGACAAAATTTTGGGGCCTAAATTCACAACAAGGTTCTATATCATAAGCACTTTCTGGTTCCTGAGTTGGAAACTCTGAACCAGTTAACTTATGTCCTATGAATATTAAATCCGTGCCACTTTTTCCTCTCCCATTTTGAAACTTTAATGCTTGTTTTGGGAATTGCGAGTAATTTATTTTTTTTTGTTAAATGATCTTCATTACGCTTTAATGATTTCCTAATTTAGCTCCTCTTGTGCATTGTTACGCACGCATATTACAACATGCGGTTTTTGAAAAGATTTTATATGAAGAGAGGTCACATATAATGGGTTAAATTCAAAGGGAAACAGTTACGCTGCCCTTAAAACTAAAATGCAGTGCAAATTATTTGTTGGTTTGGCACAAACCCGAAGAGGGCAAAAAAGTCTTTTTTTATTCCTATGAACAAAATATTGTTTCCTTGTGGCAGTGCACCTTAGGAAGCAGCCCACATATAAATATAATCATATTTTCCAGATAATTATACAAAATTCACACAAATGACATGCCAAACCCAATATTGTCCTTATCAGATATAAAACCTTGAATTTAATTTCACCTTAACATTTCCTGCAACAAGCCAAATTATTATAAGACACCGTCAGGAAATTGTAATGAAATTATATTCTAAACAATCTGTTCAATTAAACAACCATTGCAGACAGACAAGTCATTTACAGAAATGTCGATAACGCTGCGACAGTCAGCAACATTTGCATTCAAAGATCAAATTCTGCTTAAGAGAAGTTGTGCAAAGTCATAGCAAATGTTGAATTTTTTACATGTTGAGGATACTGAAAAAGAGGGGAAAATTCTATTCATTACTGAATAACTGAAACGGATTAGACACGAATTGTGCACGACGTTTGATTTGCCAACGTATGCGAGTCCTATCAATTTTTTCCTGTTCAATTTTGATCTGGTGTTGCTTCCTAGGTTATTGTCCTGTTATTGCTACCCTGTATGTGGATAGAAACTTATTATACGAATAGACTACAGTATTCACGTTGGATCAATTCTTCAGTTTCTAATGGTATCAGACTTCTTGCTAGAATATAACTGCAAAGGGTGTCAAATGGAACAGGGCATACTTTCTTTGTAGACTATAAATGCCTAAGAGAACCTCGAAATAATCGGCATTTCCACGTTAAGCCTCGGACCTGTTAGTCAACCATTTTGCCATTTGTCGGCACCTCTCTGTTTTAGGACCAGGAGGGGAGCAAGTCGACTAATAAGGGCAGAAACACACCGTGTTGCGAAATTTACTGTGCGATGTGGTAACACTATGCTCCAGTGGAGCAGAAACACGGCTGAGTGTTCACACAGGTAGCTACGCTTTGCCAAAAGCAAAATATTTTTAGTGATGAATCAGATGTAGTGATGAATCAGATGGAATATAACCAGCTCTCATTTTTATTTTCTTTATTTGGAAACCAAGGTGGATTTACTATGCAAGCTGAACGTTTGCTAATCGAACAGACCGCACAAGTTCAACCACTGAGCTGCCCTCTAAGCTCTTCGAAGCTCTTTGTCTGCTCAAACACAACAATAAAAACTGTATCTATTAAAACACATTGTGGTACTTAGTTGTTGTTAAACTGATTCTCCAGTGACCAAAGCAGAAGACACAGAAACAAGTTTAAAACTGATCCTCACTATGAAACGTTTTCATGCCTGTTTCAATGATTGTCTGAAGATGAGTATTGACAAAAATGGAGAAATGGTGCATAAAGAATTAAAAAATAGCCAGAAATGCTTATTTTTAACCCTAGTGCAGTGAGACTGCAGAGTATTGACAAATTGTGGGAAATACTCCACTCACACACTTTTTTTATATGGCTTTGTTGTCTGGTAAAGGTACAAGAATAAGAAAGAAACACTTGAGCCATCGTATTCTGCATTTATCCATTTATTAATCACCTCTTGGCATTTGTGTGTGTGTTTGTTTTAATGTATGTATACCTTTGATACTAGTTTTTTTTTTTTTTTTATTTGACCATGTTTGTTTACAATAACACAATTACCATGATTTGAAATCTAAATTATTACTTTCTTTTATTTATAGACATGAATTCCAATATTCAAAAGTGTAAAGGAAAAAAAAAGTATATATAAATCGGTGGGAGTGAAACTAAGGCCTTCTTTTCAAAACCCGCAACAACATCTCGAGCCATCTTTAGCATTTAACGTCAGTTTACGGAAATCTATAGTGAATAAGAAACTGACCAACAGATAACACACTTCCAGAAAAAAGTATATATATTGATTTATGTATATAGATATATATTTATTTAGAGGCTTTAAAATAGTACAGTAAACACTTTGCACACATGATATAAACTACAGAATGTCTCTTTAAATTGTAGGCCACCACTGTCCAGACCCACTTTGTGGAAAAACAAACAAAGAAAAAAAATAGAAAAAAAGAAAACCATTACTGAAAAAGAATGGCAAATAAAATAAAATAAAATAAAATAAAAAAAAACATGATCACAATCTTCCTTATAAAGTTGGACTAGATTCTGGAACACCTGACCACACAAACATAATATAAAACAGTCAAGTCTAAAACAGTGATATTGCATTTATAATGCACAAATATTTCCTGTACAATTGGCTTCTTGGTGTAAGTATAAACATCTAAAGGGCTCAGTGACATTTGAAGATATACATAGTGCTGTAAACAGGCACACACAGATCGGAGAGGTGAACTCCACCTCAGAAGTTAATTTTCTTCTTATATAGTTCCATTTCAACTCATTTCTCAGGCCTGCTGAGAGCAGTAAGGTCCTAGCATTTGCCATCTTGTTACTCTGTCCCCAAAGGCAGAAAAAATCCAAAAAGTAAGGTTCGACTAGATGGCTACAGTAATGAAGTTGAAAACTTGATGCTTTTGTTGGTCAGCTATTGTGCAAATTCATGCTGTCTCGGGTATGTCCACACGATAAGGATTAGCAAATCCTTTTCCGCGCTGCAAGTAGAGAACATACAGCCATTAATTTCTTCTATGTATCAGAAACTTCACAGCCTGTTACCAGGAGGCTGCAAGACCGTCATTTAAACATATTCATAAACGCAGAGCAGAAGAAGAGAATGATTGTTCATCCGTGTTTCACTAATTTAAAGGTCTCCAAATGACCGCAGGAACTGATAACTAGGTTCAAGGAATTATCATTATTTTCCATGTTCCACCCATTATGGCCAATGACAATGGAAGTTACTTACTTTGGCTGTATACAGTATTAATTTGATTTTGACATACAGGACATATAATGGGTTCTATCACCAAACCTGACCTCTTGACAGCATTCTCTATTATCGTCATAAGCTTTGAAAAAAGTTAATAAATAATGGTCAATGAAACAGAAGGAATGTATATATGTATGACCTAACATGCCTTTTTCCATCACAAAATTAAAACTGTACTCCCTGCTGAAAGACATTCCTCCACAACAGGCTCGAAAGCTGAATGATTGTCAGCTGGAAAGTCATAAAAGTGATCACTTTTGATATGTAAAATCCTATTGTTTGACTAACAGTGTCGTTTTATACATTTAGCTAGAGAGCACTGACTTCTAAAAATGTACCACACATCTACATACTTGTTTATAATCTCATGAAAAAAGCACCATATATTCACAGCCAGGTAAAAGTACTGACATTAATGTAAAGCTGAAATTCCACTTCAGAGCAGCCAGTCTAACGTTAAATGATATATATTTTATGTGAAAAAAATGCATGTAGCAGCCCAGTTGCACATGGTGTTTGAAAGACATTTGGTAAAAATAAATAAATTAATAAAATAATATAAAAACAGAAATCTGGGAATAATGACAAAATGTGGGGGTTTATGCTCTTTCAGAGGTTCTTTTTATTTATTTCTTTCTTTTTTGCTCAGTTTTTTCAAAACCCAAACGGTGCTATTTCAGTGCAGATGCCACCAGCATCAGGGTTGGAGGAAATTTGCATCAGAAGAAAATATAACATAGTATTAATACCAATATGACATTTATATCAGAATACAGTGGCAAAATATGTTTGCTATGGTTTTTTTAGTTACTAGGCTTCCCTGGTTCATTTATAAAACACAACAACATGGAAACCCACCCTGAAAAGAGTTCACAATTTTGCCCACGAAAATTGATTGTCATTTTTCTGCGTTCTTTCTAAAGCGCACATCAAATGGTTAAAAATTTTCATTGGGTAGATGGACCAAAATAACCCTTGAATTTGACTCATCCTAAAGAGGACTAAAATAGTCATATTTTCCACATTTAACTGGCCTTAAGACGTAGAACATACTGTGATTGTATTCAGCAGAGACAGTGAACTGTGGTGTCTGCCCAACGCCCAGTGACAGGTGTACAAATCACAGCAGACATGTTAAGTCAAACTCTTCAATTATAACTGCATTATATTCCGCAAATTAAAGCTCAACTCAATGGTCATTTATTAATAATAATTTAAAAAATGTGCATGGAAAAATTAGAGACGTCAAGGATGTCAGACTTTTTTGGTTTTAATACAAAACGAGAGAAAAAAAGAGAATTAATAAAGGAGAATATTAGACACAGATATAACAGAGAGATGGGTTATGATGAAAAGAATTTAATGGCACTTCCAGCCATTCTCAGAGTCAGAGGTTTTAGTTGTATTGGCTCAGATCGCAGCTCATGGCTAAATACTCACACAAATAGGGCTGCTTGTAAGGCGCACGTGTGCTGGACAGAAGTGCATCAAACTCTTTCCTCTCTAGCGTGCCGTGATGTGACTTCTCTTTGCCAAAGGTGGAGAAAGATCTCTCCCCAGTTTGCTCTGGCATTTCAAATACCTCAGTGTCGGGCACAGAGTCCATCCCCGGGACGTGCAGATTGCTACGGTAATCTGCCGCCTGGCGCCCGTCGGATGGCACGAAGGAGGGCATCCAACATCGATCGGAATGCCCTAGGGCTTTGCACTCTTCTGTGCAGTTTGAAAAGAGATCAGCGCCTGAAACAGAAAAACAATCGGCATTAGGAGACGGCATGCGATCGTCGCCCTTGCAGCTGGGGCTATATTTGTCCCCTGATGACATCATGTCCTCATTTATTATTTCCCCCCACAGCAAGCTCCAGGTTACCCTACGCTTTGATTTTCTTTGCGAACCCTTCCCGGTACCCTAAACTCATAAGTGCCTTGTCTCCAAAACTGTAAAAAATGTAGTATAGCGACAGAATACGTGACTTAATTGGGAGCTACGTAACAGTTGGAACAGCAGAATAATGAAAGCGATCGGCACGGCTTATCGCATGCAGGTTGGTTTCGGTGTTTTACGCAGGCAGCTTGTGGTTTTACACTGCTGAGCACTCCGATCAAAGCCGCATGTGAAGTCACACAGTGAAGTCAAAAGTCTAATATTTGATTCCTTATGGCAAAACCTCATCTGCATGAGAAAAAGGTGAAAAGGGGCCAGTAAGGTGAACCTTGCGGGGAAAGAAATGAAAAAGATAAAATGATGAATTCTGGTGAAAAGGTCACATTCCTATTCATTTTATATATACATCAAAAGGAAGATTTAGGACGACTTTCTCAGACATTTTAAAAAAGGCTCAAAAATATATATTGAAAAAGCCTTAATTTATTGGACCATTTATACTACATCTGCTACATAATATATTGATAGTTTTGGCAGATGAAGAGGCTAATTCGTATTTTTTAGAAGAATCCATTTTAAACTATTAATTTAATGTTTAAATGTAGCATTCACGAGCAAATAAATTACTAGAAAGACCATGACTATAAAATGAACAAAACAGCACCATTAAAGAGGTCATTTGCCGACATGTCTAGATAGTTTCTGTATCTGTACCATAAAGTTGGCAGTATCTAGGAAGCACCCTGCCATTGTACCTTTCACATATACACAAAACCTGTCTGTAAAATATGCTGCCTTAATGTTTAAAATGTTATCAACATACAAGCTGTTCTCAATAAAATCATATGCTGAGAAAACTTAATCATATACTGTGCATATTAGAATTAAATTTACAATTTAATTTGCATAGTATGTGTTATATTGGGAAAGTGGATAGTGATTTAAAACATCTGCAAAAAAAAAAAACATAATCAGCAGTGCACTTAAAAACATTTTTTTTAAATTTGCCCCTGGTCAAGTGCTGTGCTTATAAATTAGCATAATAGACTGTTGGGGGAAAATATCAATACATTTGTTTTAACAAATAAGTGTCCTGGCCACTAACTGAAGGATAATTAATTGAGGAAAAAAAAGGTTTCTCATAAAATGCAGAATCAGGTGACTGCTTTTCAGGACACAATTTTACAATGAGCAGGTTCTTCCTTCAGAGAGCTCAGAGGAATGATAGAGTCTATTAAAGTATTCAATTTCTGTATGTATGTATGTATGTATGTATGTATGTATGTTTTCATTTTCAACAACGGTCAAACTAAAGTTTATGTTTCTACTGAAGACACATATACCATTACATTGTTGCTAATAGGGAAAGGTGGCATGGAAAAGTCTCACTCTTCACCTTAAATCCATATAGCTTCATTTTCTTCCTGTAAGCACTTACATATATCTAGACAAAAAGGGGCTTCTTCCCCCAAAGAAAGCAAATTTAAAGACTAGGAACTGGCCTAAGTCCTCTTATGGTGACCACTTTTCAATTTTCATAATCAAAATCCATCCTCAACAGAGCTGGAGACACAGGGATGCAATGCTGGTCATATAGCTTCAGATTTTGTGTATTATTACATTCTCAGCTTTTATGCATACAATCCAACAAGAGACAGCTTAAAATGGGGAAAACCAAAGTTCAGCATAAAAGCTACGTCTGAACATATCAGTCTCAATGGGTTCAAGTGCTCACTGCTAGAGTTAAACTATAATAATCCTGATCTAAACAAAAGGAAACACCGGAAATTATATGCAATAAAAGTAAATGCATGCAACCCACATATAAACATGTATGCCACTTCAAGCTTTACTCAGAATAATGGAAAAAAAAAAAAAAACTATAACGGAACAGCACATCACCAACAAATAGATGAGCATTAACAACACCCTCTTTAACCTGATGCTGAATGCACTTTCATAATAATCACTTAGTGTAAAAAGCCTTTATTTTAGTCCACCTAGCAAAACTGGAACAAATCACGAGATACCGACACACAAGCATGATATGAAACATTCCGTTGGGTAAAGGCAAAAACACAAAACCAACTGGATTTAAAGATATCATTAATGCCGGTTTCACCGACTGGCTGATGCTGAACAAACTCTTCCATATATATTGTTCCATACATGTTGCCTTTTTTATATACTGATGGAACACTATTGTATCGCAAAGGCAATAATTATTCTTTGAAGGCATCTTGTTTATATATTTGACCTTGTGTCAAACTGGGATTTTGAAAGACACTGAGGAACTTCCTACCAATCTGTTTTACCCAAGAGCACCATGGTTTCAGCTCTCTGTGGAGTGTGACACATGAGTCCCACAGCAGCATAAAAGTGTATTATTCTGGCTTTTTGACAAGACTGCTACCCTTTGTGAGATATTTTGCAAAAATAAGACTTATTAGTCATCCTGCATCTGTCCTCAAAAAAAAAAAAAAATCCTGATATACTGCGGCCTAGAGATAAACTGAGAATAAATCAAGAGCAAATCATGTCGTTGGTCGTTTTACTCTTGAGATGTTGTTTTAAATTCAACACCAACAACACAAACTATACATTTTTTGTCGCACATATCTTTAATGGACCCAACAATGTATTTTTACAGAAGATAAAGATCAGCAAGAGGCGTTTGAGAAGTAATACTGAGTAACAGCACAAACCGATCACTTCAGCCAACACCCACAAGTCCTGGCTGTGCTGCTCCGCGATGATGTCAACAGGTAAGACGTCCTACGTGAATGAGGATCGGGTGCGAACGCGTGGGCTGTGGATTGTAAAAGCTAATCCCCCTTAAAATGGCTTTTTATCTTAAAATTCAAAACGAAATTCAAGCATCACAAATCCAAGCCTTAATAATAACCTTCATTTAATAATTGGTATGCAGAAGTCTGAAAGTAAATTACTGATCAGTGAGCTGTTGCAGAGTGCCAACGTGAACTGCAGGCAGAGCAGAGGAGACCCGTCCCCCTGGGAGTATTAATGTTTGCAAAGAACTTCTTAAAGCAGAGTCTTCGTGTAATTTATCATGCTTTGCTGTGCTGTCCAAACATGATCATATTAGAACATAAAGTTGTGACACAATGAAGGTCATAAAACTATGACAGTTTGTACATTTCTTATGTTAATGCTGTGTACCGTAACTTTCTACTTTTCTTGTCCTCCGTGGGCTCCACTACCGATTACTGCTGATTTTTTTTTTTTTTGGGGGAGGGGGGGACCTGTTTTTCTGGTTATTGAAGAAAATATAACCATTAATAGGCCTTTAAATGACCTCATGAATTCACATAGGATATTGGGTTTACGGAAGGAAGTTGCTTTTCAAAGGGTTGATGGGAAACGGCATGAAACCCAACACATTTGGAACTGAAGGAGAGGATCTCGGCTTAACAAAACACTGTTATTACCTTAAATTCAAACGGCATCATTTTTCAAAGATACATAAGTAATTTGGGGCCGGGAGGTGTGAATGTGAGGGGGCAGCTTTATGTACCCAGTCAACCTTTGTTACAACTGGTCTCCATCTCTGACCTGCTGATATTAACTGTTGAATTACATAAAAGACTAGTGTTAACATACACAGACTAGAAAGTAAAGACAGAATAAAAAGCTGATGTTAACTTTTTTGTTCATTTATTTGAAATCACAGATCGACTCAACACAAAAGACATTTCTATGCAATTCATCTTTATAAAAGAGGACCATCATACACCCAGCAAAGTCAACATGAAGCACCTAAACATCACACGGCACACAGTTCTGGACTCCTTCTTCCCAAGGCCGAGAAAAGTGCGCTTCGCTTATGACTCAACATTCTCAAACGAATCAATATTACATAGATGTACGATGACCCTTCTGCCCTCAACCATATGCAGAGTCTGCTTATTTCGTAATTGCTCTCTCTCGGAAGCAATTGACTTTTTTGCTTTAAATATTATTCTATTAATACACGCTTTTAGAGGTAAATGTGTGCGCTTTGACTGTGCATGTGCATGTTTGACTGATTCCATTTGTTAACAAAGATATCATGATGCATGATGCAAGATGCGGGAGCAAGGTGTGTCATTTCATAAAAAGACGACCCAGGAAGGTTGGGGCTGACTTGCGGGCGCGTTCCCGTGTGTGCGCGTGTAAGTGGCCCGGCTGGTGGGAGGGAGCTGGGAAGATGGTCGCGTTGCTCTCCAGCACAACGTATCCTGTTCCCACAGTTTGAATGGCACGTCGGTCCTGCTCTAAATTCCCTGTACTTTGTTGGCAAGGAGCGACGCCCCATACCGTCCCACAGACCTCATTAAATCTGCATATTTATAAACAGCAGAATTAAAGTGAGGCTACCGCTCAATGGGGCTATTGTTTCCAAAGGGGCTCCTGTTGCGAGCGCGCTGAGAGACTGCGTCCACAGCAGCGCCACCACCACCACCACCACCACCAACTAACCCATTCCTTTTGTACAGAGATTTCTTTTCTCTCTCCTTAATCTGCAGCTAGCCGTGCTTAATGAGCATCCGCAACAATGGCATATGAAATTTGCAGATTTTGCTGGCAAAGTGAGCTTCCAAGCTTCCCCAGCATGCCAAAATGTGGATAACCCATCCCTGGACATATTTCCCACATACCTCACAGCGCATCATAAAACATCGCACAGTTTAAACTGTCTGCTCTACTAACAAGGCAGAGATACACAAATCTCAGTGAATGAGTGACTGTATAATAAAAGAATAAGGACCAAAGGGAAAGCTGTACTCACCAGAGGAATGACCTCGATTCGTGGCATCATGATCACTGTCTCCTTGCTCGCTGTCTCCATGTCCACTGTCTTTTGAACTCACAATGTCTGCTTCCTGGAAAGCTGAACTGCGGGACAGACAAGCTGGACTTCACAACGTGCACTTCTCCACCGTCATAAACAGCACAACAAACAAACAAACAAACAAACACATATTACTCTGCCATCAAACGGCCGCTGCAGGAGTTGCACTGCAAAGTGCGTAAAGTCACTTTTTTCCTTCTTGGAAATGACATTTATCTCATGCGCCGTTTAAAAATAAATAGCTGTAGGAGCGTTAAAGACACATCACCTTACCTGTTAACGCGCCTTGGTCTATCGACAAGGTAACTGAGTTCAGCTCTCTGGTGTTTT
Source organism: Arapaima gigas (assembly GCA_900497675.1). Taxonomy (NCBI): domain Eukaryota; kingdom Metazoa; phylum Chordata; class Actinopteri; order Osteoglossiformes; family Osteoglossidae; genus Arapaima; species Arapaima gigas. Next base: position 844,888 of record UFQX01000118.1, read on the forward strand.
GTCTAAAACAAAATAAATGACAAGGTTATTCTTCAACTATTTCTAATTAAACGCCCGCATAAAAAACATTTGCATAATTCACAGCTGACATGAAGTATTCCAGAAATTCACCGTCAAACGGCACAACAGACCATATCTCTCTATTTTTCGAGGTGGCACAAACTCATAACGGCGTTAAAGGCTCGAAGCCCACAGTTTGGCCTCCGGTGGCTCCGTCACTGGTTACAGAGTCAAACACCGGAGCCACAGACGGATCTTTGTTCGCGACTGTTACTCGGGGACCCCGTGCCACGCATACTTAATGCGCAAATGTGCGCGCGCACAGAGGAGCCCCGCACGCACGCAAGCGCGCGCACACACACACACACACACACACACACACACACACTCCACTCGTCACTCACATGACACGCAAACTGAACTGCGCACACATAACAAATGCAAACGCAAAATTAAATCTCAGTTACGAGTCGACAAACTGCGGCAAAATGAGCATTAAATATCATGCGACAGTAAAACGGTGCGCTTATATGTTACAACGCACAGTAAAATAAGTGGCGCAGTTTGTATAGGTATTCCAACAAATACGGACACATGGGGAAAAAACATGTATGCAACAACCTTCACGATAATAATAATAATAATAATAATAATAATAATAATAATAATAATAACAAGGTTCTTACCTCGCTGGACAAAATGCTGCCGTTAGATATGATGTCAGGCTGCTGGTCTGTGTACCCTGTCACTATGGCTCCACATGGATTGTGGTCAGTGTCAGTGCTTCTAGAAGGACTACAGGGCTTTAGGAACATGAGGTCAGTTTTGGCAGACTCCGGGGTGAGACATACCTGGTAGCAATAGTTCTGGTTTTGGTGGTGGGAGCCGAAGCTGCCGGACTCCTCGACGGGCACCTGCGCGCTGCTCGTCACATTTGCGCTCTGCACCAGCATGATATCGGACTTGCTGAGCTTTTTCTTGCGCGCGCGCGCCTGCCGGCCGCCGCCCGCGCAGCACGGGCAGCACGCGCCGCAGCACGCGCCGCAGCGGTCGCCGGCCACACACGTGTAGATGCTCATCTTCTTGTCCTTCTGGCAGCGCACGGCCAGCACGATCATGGCCAGCAGGAAGACGAAGGACACGGAGCCCAGCGCGATGATGAGGATGAGCGTCAGGTCCAGGGAGTTCTCCTTCACCTTGGCCGAGCCCCGGTCCCCGCTGTGGCCCTCGACCACGCTGTCCACCACCATGATGACCACGCTGGCCGTGGACGAGAGCGGCGGCTGCCCGTGGTCCCGCACCTCGATCAACAAGTCGTACAGCTGGTTCGGGTCCCGTTTGCTCGACACCCGGCGCGCAGTCCTCAGCTCGCCGGTCCTCCAGTCCATACGGAACATCCCGTTTTCGTTGCCTTTCTGGATGCTGTAGGAGAGGCGCGCGTTCTCGCCGTCGTCCGCGTCCATGGCCACGATGCGGGTCACCAGGTAGCCCGGTTCCGCAGACCGGGGCAGCGGCTCTTTCGCCGTGCCGTTTTTGCCAAGTGGGGCAATAACGGACGGCGCGTTGTCGTTCTGGTCCCCGATGATAACGTTGACGGTGGCGTTGGACGACAGCTCGGGGCTGCCGGAGTCCTTCGCTTGGACCATGAAGCTGAAATCCTTCAGCTGCTCGTAGTCGAAGGACCTGAGCGCGTAAAGATAGCCGTTCTCGGAGTTGATGGACACGTACGTGGAGACGGACATACCCTGGATGTCGCACTCCATTATGGAGTAGGAGATGTACGCGTTCTGCCCCATGTCGGGGTCCAGGGCGCTCACTGCGTAAATGTACGCGCCCGGGACGTTGTTCTCCGTCACGTACGCGTCGAAAACCTGCTGCGTAAAGACGGGCGCGTTGTCGTTCTCATCCGACACCTGCACTTTGATGGACTTGCTGGTGGCCAGAGACGGCGTGCCTCTGTCTTTGGCCACCACCGTCACCGTGTACGAGTCTGCTGCTTCCCTGTCCAGGGGTCCGTCCGTCACGATCGTGTAGTAGTTCCGGAAAGAGGACTTGAGCTTGAACGGGGTGTCTCCGAGGATCTCGCAGTGGACCTGCCCGTTGTCACCCGAGTCCTTGTCCGTGACGCTGAGCAGGGCGATCACGGTGCCCGGGGCGGCCCTCTCGCTCACCGACTCGGTCATGGTGCTGAACGTGATCTCCGGGGGGTTGTCGTTGCCGTCCATCACTTTGACCAGAACTTTGCAGTGCGCGGGAACGGCGTTGGGTCCCAGATCCTTGGCTTGCACGTATATCTGATACAGGCTGCTCTCCTCGAAGTCCACATCTCCGCTCACCTCGATCCTGCCCGTGCGCGCGTCGATGCTGAACAGGTCCTTCACCCTGGGGGCGATGTGGTTGCTGAAGGAGTACACAACTTCTCCATTCTGCCCTTCGTCCATGTCGGTGGCATTCAGCTGAATCACCAGCGTCCCGAGGGGGGAATTTTCCGGCAGGTTCACCGTGTATACCGGCTGGTCGAACACGGGCACGTTGTCGTTGGAGTCGAGCACCTTGACCACCAGGAGAGCCGTGCCCGTGCGCTGGGGAAGACCCCCGTCCACCGCCGTCAGCACGTACCTGTGCACCGCCTGCTGCTCCCTGTCCAGGGGCTTCTCCAGCACCAGCTCGGCGAACTTGTTCCCGTCTGTCTGCGTCTGCACGTCCAGGTAGAAGTAGTTGTTGGTGGTGATCTCGTAGGTGCGCAGCGCATTGGTGCCCACGTCGGGGTCGAAGGCGGTCTCCAGCGGGAAGCGCGTCCCCGGGGTGGCGCTCTCCGAGATCTCCACCGTTATGTCCGTCTCGGGGAAGCTAGGGGGGTTGTCATTGATATCCACGATCTCGATCTCCACGCGGAAAAGCTCCAGAGGGTTCTCCAGGAACACCTCCAGGTGCAGGAGGCAGGTGGCACTTTGTTTGCAGATCTGCTCCCGGTCTATCTTCTCGTTCACAAAAAGCACCCCGTTTTCCAAATTCACCTCCAGGTACGGAGTCCGCGAGCTGGGCACGGTCTGGAACTTGCGCGATGAAAGTTTGGTGATGTCCAAGCTCAGATCCTCGGCTATATTTCCCACGAACGTGCCATGGTCCTGTTCCTCTGGAACAGAATAGCGTATCTGGGAATCCGCTCCATCCACAATACTGAGCAAAATAAATAACACAAACATCTCCAAATAACAAGTGCACTTTTGTATTTTTAATCCTTCTGACTCGAATTCGGATTTTCCATCACCTTGGTCCGTTGCAAAGGCGGAAAAAAAAAAAAATCAAAATTAAGGCTTCTGGAATCACAAACGTCTCCTTTTTTTGGTGGTGTCAACCCAAAACCATGGTTTTCTTGCTCGTTAATGCCGTTTGATCCTCAGCAGTTAATTTGTGCGACAACAAGCGACAGCGAACACCAGATGAACACATCCCTATTAAAAACAGCTAGTCACACTGAAGAAAAAAAGCAAGATGTTTAGAATAAATGCATTTCTCGGAACTATTACAAAAATAAACCAATCGACTTATCCTTAGTTTTTGGGATCAGTACATGTTATAATCACACATAGATGCACAAATGTGATTATCTTACTTTCTTCTATTATACTCTGTGCGTCCCGGTCAGCGGCACCGCGATCTCCTCCAGAAGACTTCTGAACACTGTCTGCTCGGCTTTTCAGTTTTTGCTCAGAGCCCTCCTCCCGCCAGCCAATGGGAAGCTTCGACACCCACCGCGGCTTCATCCGATTGGACGGACGCCACGTCCGTCAGCGCAAGTCACAGGCCATACAAAGAATCGGTTTAGCATCCTTGCAGGGGTTCGATTAATTGAATTGCATATCTGATGATGGAGTTAATAGACAAGGGTGCATTATAAAGAGTTGTAAAACCAAAAGCGTGTGCTTTAATGAACAATAAGCGGGCGCATCAATTAATACTCAATTAATTAAACATTCACTGGAATATTCCCATTCATTCAGACTCTGCTGTTATCTTGCTGGACACATTTAGTAAACTCGTTTGGGAATAAATTAAATATACTTTATTTACTGTGAGACGATAAGGCCACTGCATCGATTCCTGCCCGACGGATTACACGGTATTTTAAAATAGTCTGAAATTTGGCTGGCTCACATACAACTGCTTTCGAGCTCGTCTTTGTCTGGAACCCAGAGTGACGAATCAGTTGTTCCAAAATGTACGTCAATTCACGTATATTTAAGCTGGTAGAAATATTAAAGTGCTGTTTTTGTTTTCAGGGTATGTTTTCTGCGGCTGAATTAAAACAGGTGGTCTGTTACTGTTAGCTACATAATACCGCATGTCATAAATCCATAACCTGTTAAATATACACTAACTGCGCTCAAGTAAATGAAAACTGGTCTTCGGGTGCAGTACGCACCTCAAATTCGGGTTTTACCCGGGGGGTGTGGGGGGTCCGCGGGCACGAGCGCGCGCGCGGTCCATTTAACTAATGAGAGCGGCTACTTAGATAAGTAAACCGTGATACATGTGATCCGTGATCGATACGCACATTACGCCTCTTTGCGATTTAAATGTAGGCGCGAATCAATCACTTCCGCAGACTTTAATCGCGAGGAGCCGCGCGCCGGGGGAGCGAGGGGTTACATAAGCCGCGGCCGTTACTCCGCTGTACCACGGTAAGGACAGCAGCTACAATATGTCCACTCGTGACGCCGGTCCTCGGTAAAACCATCTCCGGTCAGGCGATGCGCGCCAACTTTGGTTTACTACTGTAAGCCTTCTCATTTACAGCGGTAAAACGCTCGCGCCCGCTCGCTCCTCTAACGCGGCAACTCCGTAAGACCTGGACGCTCGACAAACATTTCTGGGATCGTTCTAAACATAGACGACACGCGCCCCCTAGCGTTTAGGAAACAAAAAAGAAATAGAAACGCGAGTTAAATTACTCCCTGGATTGTGGGTTATTGCTACTGTACTCACGTCAGTGTTTTATACTTCTGCTGTATCCCCTGCACTCAGCAGTGTGTTCGGATTTTTTATGACGCAAAATCTATCTATTTATCTATCTAGATATCTATCTATCTCTGTCAGGCTATTATGTTGTGTGTTACTCATCATTATGTTATATGACTCTGTCTTGCCTTTCTATCTGTCTTTGTGACTCATTGTTGTGTCATACGACTGCCTGTCTATCTATTATGTTGTCTGTCTTCCTGTCTTTCCACCTATCTGTATGTCTGTTATGTTATGTAACTGTCCGACTGTCCGTTATATTGTCTATTTGTCTCTCTCTCTCTCTCTGTTATGTTGCCTATCTGCTTCTTCCTCTGTCTGTATGACCTTTATGGTGTCTGACTGCCCAGCTGTCTGTCTATTATATTGTCTGTCTGTTTGACTATCATGTTCTCTTTCTGTCTGTCTGTCTGTCCATCTGTCTCTCCCTCTATCTGTTTGACTATTATGTTCTCTTTCTGTCTCTCCCACCATCTGACTATCGTGTTTTTGTTATATTGTCTGTATGTCTGTCTGTCTGTCTGTCTCTCCCTCTGTCTGACTATCGTGTTGTTTGTTATATTGTGTCTGTCTGTCTGTTTGACTATTGTGTTGTTTGTCTGTTATATTGTGTGTCTGTCTTCCTCATCTTCATGTTGTTCTTGATGATGATGATGATGATACTTATGCATTTACTTACTTACTTGTTTTCTTGCTACTGGAAAGGCAGGTGGTGCACAGACAGGCCTTGTGCTCACAGAGCCAGAGCTGAGTCCTCCATCGTCCCCCTTTTAAGCACAACATCCCGTCTGCTGGTTTTCTAATAGAGGCCTTCAGTCTGACTATAAATGAGGACATTGTAGGGTTAAATATAGTCCATAATCATTGGCCCTATTATTGTATTATAACATGGCAGAGCCTTTTGAAAAGGAGCAGCGGGGCCGGGGAGAGGGGGGCAGGGAAAGCGCGAGAAACAGACAGAGCGTTTACTATGTTTAGTACGGTACTTACACGAGCTGGCTGTTGAGTTCAGCACCACAGCCCCGGTGGACGACGGACACCCAGCAAATGTCCCTCGTGAAGCTCCGAGAACCACATTAACACGCACACGCATGTGTGCGTAAGGCAAACGAATGCAGGCGACAGGCGTGTGGCTGTGCTGTCAGTGCCAGAGGGGAGCGGAAACAACAAAAAACAAACAAAAGTGCGTCTATTTAGGCCGATGAGAGTACAAGAGCTCCCCCCAGTGAATGATAACAGTACTCTGTAATAAAATGCTCTCAGCACCAAGCAGAAGCACTGAAAGGGAATGCGTAATTACAGAAATAAAATAAACTGATCATGTTTACAAGCGCCAGTAAAAATGGGATTTCACGTGATGGTTTTATCTGGCAAATATTAAAGTAGAGCATGTTGTCAGTGTGTAGCGAGAGCTGTATGTTCAATTTTTAATACGCGTAGTCTGTCTGCATGTGTTGCATGTTCTTTTCTCTAGTGAACTCTTAAATGCATTAAACTGTTTTTTTTTTTTTTGCGCAGTACTTCCATTTGTCTGTCCGTAGGTCCCATGTTTCATCTGCCGGCGTGTGGTCATTTTTAAAAGAGCTGTCCCAGCAGCACCTCCTTAGTGCCATTAGCTGTGTTGACCTGTGCCAGGGTGACCACAGTGGCCCTGGTCTGTCGCCCCCTGCAGTCTCTGTGCCGCCATTCAGGATAAAGCACCACGTTGTTTTCTATCTATAAATCAGCCTCTGGATCATTTTCTTTTTCCGTGCAGTACATCCATCCTTCTGTCCATTATCATTAACCACTTTGTCCTGTTCAGGGTTGTTGCAGCGGTAGGGATCCTATCCTAAAATCACTGGCCACTAGGCTACTAAACTACACCCTTGTACATATGCATTTGGACTGTGGGAGGAAACCCATGTAGACACAAGATGAACTTCCAAACGGCACGCAGACTGAGTTGGTTTCGAACCCCACACCTAAACAGCCCAGACACCATGAGGTGAAACTGCTACTTGCTACACCACTCCTCAACAAGTTAAACACATGCTGTATTTTTCCTTATTAAATTTACTTTATTTGTCACATTACAATAAGCAGAATCATAATTTTGGACATGGTATAACAAAATCCATTGGTTGATTTCATTACAATTCAATTCAATTCATTTTTTTTTTTTTTTTTACTTTCAAGCTATTGACCTGAGATGTCAAACAGCATTTTTTAACAAACCCACAATATTACAGAATGTATTAAGAAATTTGCATATTTTACTATTTGAAAAACAGTTCAACATCAACCTCTTAAACATTTTGTAAGCTATAATATTCATTTTAAACATTTCGCTGTTCATTCACACTTTCAGAATAACCAGCTGCCCAGTGCAGGGTTACAGTTGTCCTGTCCCTGGAAACACACACACACACACACACACACTATGGGCAATTTAGAGTGACCCATTAACCTGAAACAGAGGTCTTTGGCCTGTGGGAGGAAACAGGAACAGCTAGAGAAAACCATGCAAAAATGGGGTGAACATGCAAACTCCACACAGACTGAACCAGAAACAACATCTGAACCCACAGCCCAGGTGCTGTAAGGCACAAGCGCCACCCACCGCCGTGCCACCTTTACATCACCCTTGTTTCACATTATTATTTCTATTTGGATTATGTTTTCTCCAATACGCACTTTCTCAACACACTGTCTGAGATGACAAAGACGCTGAGCTCCAGCCCTCATGACCCGGCTACTGGGGGCATCGCAGTTGTCAGTCAGGGTGCGGATGCCTCTCGGACCCCAGTAAATGACTGACACTGGCAGCAGCCAGTAAAAAAACCTCCTCCTTCTACAAGCTGTGCGATTGTTTGAAATTAAAACCTCCTTATAAATGAGTGAATGAATTAACCAGGCTATTGTCCCCCTAAGTGTTCTGGGCCCATTTCTTCCATTCACATAATGTTGTTTTTTTCCCTATCTGGATGTCATAATTGTTTTAATAGTAAAAATCAGGGTCTGTAATGCCGGGCCCCTGTTGAATCACAGCGCAGATGCAAAATAGAATCGTGATTACGGAGAAAATAACATGGTGGAAAGAGAGTGGGTGACTGTATTTGGCAGATGATACAAAACCATATTTAGAAGTGTAATGACCCTGAAATGAAAGCACAGTAGATATGCAACTTTGTGCAATTTGCCGCAATTTGTGTCTCCGCTAAAGAGTGGAGATGAGTGCCATGACCTATATTTGAACTTTAAAATTAAATTGAACGTTAGCAGTGGCTCAGGACAAGTAATTACCTCAGAATTTCAAACAATAACATTTCTTTTAAGCAACACAATTTGCAGTGGAAAAATAAAATCGTTTAGATGTCACGCGGTATTTGCCTCCATGTTGCCGCAGCTGCGCTGCATGTGGGTTCGACGTACTCGTGGTCACTGGTTAGTCAATATTATCTTTATTACGGTTCCTTTCCTTGTCCAACGCCGTTCTCTACAAGTATGTACCCTAAGTAACTGTCAGTTATAGGCACAGCGGTGTAATATTACTGTATTATTATGGGAAAGTACCATTATGAAGTGTACTGCAGTAGGAGGTGGGTCTTGAACTCAGCTCCTTTATAAGAAGGCAGCAGCTCTAACCTCAACAGCACCTGATACCTGCTGTCTGTTCCTCCGAGACACACGGGGGCTGAGGGAACCTCCTGTGTACAAAGGTGGGGCTTCGATCTACAGGGTAAAACCTGGTCTGACTGAAATTCTCTCTCTAGACTTTACTGTACAGCATCAATCCAGATTCTCATCACCCGCAGCAGAAAATGTACAGTAACCGGGATTCAAACTGTGGTCTAAAGTTTACCTTCACTGAAAGGCACAGTTTTAATAATACAAAGTTAAAGCAAGTCTTTTAGTCTTTTTATTTGTAATTGATACCAACCAGAATGAGTTATGCAGTGGAATAAGAGAGTGCGCTTATGTATTTTTTGCTATGTAGATTTAAAGGGGGAATGTATTTGCTTTTTTTACACGCCAGCGTACTAAATACGGGTCTCGCTCAAGATCCGAGTTTTTAACTTACGAGATTTCATTTATACGAGTGAAACGTGGGGGGGGGGGTTGTGCGTTTACGAGTCAGAGTCGAGCATCGCGGAAAATTTTCAAAGTCTGTAATCCTAATTATGTGGCCGACTTACAAGCCAATTTCCAGAAATACGTTACGGCCCAGTAGAGGGACACCTGTACATACACACTACTTACATTTGTAGGATATTATACAGGATTTTTATGGCACAAATCTTCTTTGGAGGGACAAACATCTGGTTGTGTAGATGGGAAAGAAAGCTGGACCTAACAAAACTAAGGAACACTGCACATTTGTATGAGGTTTGTTGGACAGCTGTCAGGATCAAAGACTGATTTCGGGATTGATTCCCCCAGTAATTTTCAAAGAATTTTAATACTTGGGCTTAAGAAAGGTCTTATTTTTTATTTATCAAGGCTTTATCTGAGGTTTTTGCAGAAAGTATTTAGTATATAAACTGAAATACATCTGTGTTATTAAGATTTTATTGAATGTGCCTTATTGGTTAAAGTATCCTTGCGCTCGTGCACAAATTTAGCTACGGACAAAATTCCAGTTCTGCTTCTGCTCGTAAGTTGAGGAGTCAGTGTAAAGGACACAATCCCAATTTTAGAACTGCGCTTACAATTCCGCACATGCTATTTTTATGCAGTTCCTTCCAGTGTAAAGGTAACTGTCCTTATTACAGAGAAAAATAATTTAAATCATTTCAGCGGTTTATGTTCATATGTGGTGCAGTCAGTCAGTTTCTATTCCTTTGAGCAGGAACTTTGCTCATCTCAGTTGTAGCAGAAGAGACGGGCCCACTTCAGTCTAATGCCTTTAAATTCCCCGGAGGCGGTTTCAGTCCATATTGGTTTCACATCGTCTGCCTGTGAAAGATGCTTTTAAGAGCTTCTCCCAGCTTCTGACAGACAGCAAAGTGACAGGGCAATTCTAAGTCGCTGGGAAGGGACAGAACCGAAAATTTGACAGGGGATTGTCTTAATTTAAATCTTTTAAAAATGTAGGCCCCACTGAAACGGTATGCCTATGCAATTTGTCCTGAGCCAACACACACACACAGAGTCACAAAATCACACTGTGTCTCACTTCAGATTTTAGACGCCAGTTCTATCGTCCCTCACAAACACAGCATTTCTTTTACAACCCAAAATTATTTCCATTTATTCTCACAGTTTCTTTGGAAGTTCACAGCTGCTGGGTTAATTTAAGACTCTGCATTCGAGACATATTTAGAGGTCATTTGACGGCTCAAGTAAATTTGATAAAAATGCACGATCTTCTTTGCTAAACGGAACAGCCGTATATATATTTCGTTAATTCTTGAGTTTATCTAGTTCCAAAAACGGTGCATCTGCCAATGTGACAATGAGTGGGCCGAATAGGAGTGCAGCCAGCGTATGTGGTTGGGAAGAAGGCACGCGATTACTTCCAGAATAATAGCAAACAAGGCGAGAATTCATCACTTGTCACCTTTATATGAAATGTCAATTAATTACAGATAGAAGACAAGGTCGGTGCTTCCAACAGTTGCCAGCCAGCTGAAGATCGATACTGTTGAAATGCTCAGGCAAGAACTTTATTAAGAATTAGATCAGAACCACTTGACCAGATTTATTTCAAATGTAAATGGTTATGAATGTTTCTGCTCTGCCTCTTTCTCCAACACAAAGACAAATGAGTGTAGCCTTCCAGTCTGTTTTCTTCGTTTCTTGTAGTGTTACATTATCCAGCAAAATCTAAATGATTATTCATATTTAACCACCTGAGGTTTGCTTGCCAAATGTATGGACCCCATTTAAGAAGAAGAAATCAGTTAGAGGGTCATGAAACTGCCGTGCTATGTATCCATTCATATTCAGAAAGATGCTGACAAAAATACTGCGAAGGTGTGCAGCTTTTTGTAGAACACATGGAGTAAATAGAAGAACGGAAGCGGCATAAAGAAATTTTGAACTTATCGAGGTTGAAATATCATATAGTGGTAAAACACAGAGGGAAGGCCATAATCCAACAGCACAACACTGGAGTGACTTAATAATAAGAAAGTGACTGCCCTTCAGCGGCAAATCCAAAGACCTGACCTGAATCCTGCAGATAATCTGTGCAAAGAACTGAGAAGTGCAGCTCATACGACACCTGCGAGAACTCGCTTAAATCGCCCCGGAAGAACGGGCAGAAAATTCAACAAGACTCTGCGGCAGTATTGTGGGGACGCGGATTACGTTTGTTTTTTTTTTTTGCTTTATTTACGCAAACATAAAACTAAAATTAGTCAACCCTTATTTATTTTTACGTCAAGCATCATGAAAGTTGTCATTCAACATTAGCTGCGAGTCAAAGCCACCTATTCTGCTTAAATAGTATATTTTTTCTGTCCTTTTTATATTATACATAATAAAAAACTGGTCCTTGGCAATGGCTGCTACTCATGATGCATAATTCATTCACAGCAAAATGTATATTTTCAAATTTAAAAATGACCACATTTGTGAAAATGATCATATCTCTACAGTAACTCTCACCCCTTTTTATGCTTTATAACTTCACACATATTCTCAGTACTCCAGCTGTGACAGAGTAATAACCCTATATTAGTGTGCATATATATTTGGTCAGCGTGAGTGTGGCGGCGAGATTAAAATAATCAGCTAAACATCCCTTTGGCAGCTCCGTGTTAGAACTCTTTCAGAACCTTGAAAGTAAATCATGTGTAAAAGACCTCTTATTTCTTGGTGACTTTTTTTTGTGCCGCAGTTCATAAATCACAGCAAATAAAACAGAGGGCTGTGGAAACCAGAGGCCAAATATTCATTATATCCATATAGCAGCGGTCGGTATGCGCGCTATACTGTATATTTCCATTTTTCCATGCGAATATGCGATGGTTGTTTAGACTCGTGAGAACGTCCCGAGGTGCTGGGCTCTTGTCTTGTACTATGAAAAGTTAAAGGCAGGCAGGCAGGCAGGCAGGCTTTCTAGTTCTGCATTTTATTCATGCACTGGGAAGTGCTTTAACAATAAGTGAAGAGGCCTCTTGAAACATCACACGTGTCCGCAGAGGCCAGCGGGGGAGCATATTATGGAGAATATCTCAAGTACATCAGATTCACCTCTAGAGATGGGCTCAGCAAGCTTTACACTATTATTAAAAAAAAAAAAAAACACGTCATTATTGTGACTTCTAACAACGTGACAAAGAATCTGCGCTCCCATAGTGATATTTGTTATTCATGATGGAACGTCAAGGTGAAATATTTACAGAGGAGCGAACGTGTGGCAGGTATAATGTTCTAAAAATGTGTCGGCGCTTTACCTTCGCGGCAACGCAGCAGGCCTCTGATTCCCAAAGTCCTCAGAGGACGGTGATGCCTTACTGTCATCCCTGTTTTGGTTTTTCTTTTTTTTTTAGGAGTTATTCAGAGTGCATCGCTGTTACGGGACGGATAATGGCGCCTTGTTGAGTCTGCTCATCTCCGAAGAGCGCAGGATGAGAAGGCGTCGTCTAATTGACATAAACTGATTTTTTTTTAGATCGCTTCATTGTTTGTTTCGGTCCAGCAAACAAAGGGTGAATTTTCCACCAAATTTTGCAAAGGTGGTTGTCAACGTACCTTAAAAAGTGGCAAATGAAACGAATGGTTGCGTACGTTATTTATTTTAAATTAAAACAGGGCACTAAGAGGTGCCAGAGTTCAGAGGGGGGTTCACGTCTGACTCAGTCTGAGTGGAGTTTATACGTTCTCTCCGTGTGCGCATGGGTTTCCTCCCACAGTCCAAAGACATGTTTCAGAGGTCCCAGTGGCACTAAATAGCCCACAGGTGTGTGTGCGCTGATGTGCCGTGACGTTCCGGAGTCCTGTCCAGGGTGTATCCTGATTCTCTCCCTTTACTTCCAGGATAGGATCTGGACCACAGTGACCCTACATTTTGCAAGTGGTTAGTGATAATGGATAGAAGACTGAATTTATCGCACACAGTTTAGTTTTGGCAGAGATAAATGGCTGATTTGGTCACCAGTATCGAGTAAAACTTTTTATGCAAAAAAAAAAAAAAAAAAAGCCATAGTGTTATATTTTAGCTCTCAATTCCCTCTTTGTGAGGTTTCTTGAGGTCACTTGATACATGTAGTACCAACCCATGGTATAATAGGAAATTTTGCAAACCAGTAATGAGGTGTTAGGAAAAATAATTCCAACCCTAATTTCGAATCGCGGTTGTATTTCAATTAAACTCTCTAAATAAAGTCAGGTGGTGGCCAAGAACATGCCTTAAAACACTCACACCTGGTGCGTTTACTAGAAGATGCCAGCCGCAAAAAAGATACACACACGTTCACGCGGTTTCGCTGATATTCTAATTAAGATTTCTCTTAATTACAATTAACTGATTGATATATTTAATAATATAAAAATAACTTGCGGCTAATTAGCATTAATATCGTAGATGATAATTGTCTGTGTTAATTACTACACTGGCTCTGCGTTCCCTGATGTCACAATGTCATTCTAACTGAGAAAATGTATCTTTGTATAACTGTTTGCCATAGTAGAGTAAGTCGGCTTCGTAAAGCTGACCTTTCAGCTGGTGCAAATTTATTTCAACTGTAGTACAATTAAGCGCCCGAGGTGAAGAAGCAAGTGCATGTATTTACTTATTGGTTTATTTATTTTGCTACTATCTTAGGACAGCACGCCAGCACAGCGGGTCGTGCCGGTGCCTCAAATTGCCTGGGCTGCGGGATTGGATGTGGATTTGATCTCCGCTCAGTCTGTGTTGTGTTTGGCCCTGGGTTCACGTAGATTTACTTCAAGCGCTCTACGTGTGATCGTTATCATTAGGCTATAACAAATAATAATAATAATAGTAATGCCAATGATGCCAATACTACTTACTACTACCACTAATAATAATAATGACGACAATAATAACAATAAAAAATGATATTAATACTGTGAAAACCAGTTCAAATTAAATCATAGCTAATATACAGATAAAGTAATAGTAGGAGCAGCAATGATTGCTCTTATTCTTATTATTAGTACTAATAATTGTATAAGTAGCAGAAGTATCATTATTAGTATTATTACAAGCACAAGTATTAGTAGCAGTCATAATAGCAGAAGCGGTAATAGACGTTCTAACATTTTGGTAGTGATGATCAAATTTATAACCCTAAATAAACAAAAAAACAGCTATGCTTCAGATACAAATGTGTTCTGTGGCATTCTTCACTCTAAAGCTTGCCCTCAGCCAGGTGTGTCTGTATTCCCGTTTGACCTCAGGCCACATCTTTCCACAGCAAATCCACGCTTCGTGAAACACCTCAAAACAATTTGTTTGGCCGACAGAGAAGTCTGCACGCCTAAAATGTGGCATTGGAGCATTTGTAGAGCAGGGCAAAGCGAGCTGAATCTAATAACATGTATGACAATTATGTCTGAAAACCTTGGAGAGCGGACCAAATTTAATAAGTTCTGTATGGGTGCTCCCAGCCTCATCTGTGTGCGCGTCCCTCTGGGTTTCTCTTTTCCACTGTGCCATAATGATAAGTAGTGCCTTAATTAATTTAATAAGGTCAAAAAATATAACCACCACGGCTACACTGCTGGTAATGGTCCCTTATATATGTATGCATTTTCAAATGTATTCTCCAGGTTCCACTAAAACAAGTGATGTGTCCAGCACTGTTTCATTTCTTCTATATTTAAACAGCGCAGGCAGAAGGGAATCTCAAAGTTACTCTGTAGGCTGTTCTGGTAACCTCTTCAAAGACGCTGAACATTTAACTCCAAACTAGCTTTGCACGGTCAAATATATTATTATTATTATTATTATTATTATTATTATACAGTTAAGTTTCACAGTAATAAATTTGAATCTCATGCTAAACATTGAAAAAGGTTGACTATGCTAAAATGTACTCCATTTTTCATTAAAAGTTGCAGTAAACGCTGTATATAATAACAAGTTACCATTGGTAATATGCCTGTACTGATTCTATATTTGGCTGCTGTCTTAAAAGCTGTACCACATTAGATATCACAAAACAAGACTAAATTTGTGTCTTTTTTAGTGTTTTACACTGACAAATGTACAATTTAATGGCTTATTTTATGAGCTAAATATATGTGATACTAGATATATGTTTCGGGTCTAGCCAACCACTTCTTGAAAATGTGAACTAAAATATTCTATAGCCAATAAAACATGGGAATGTGGAAATGATTTAAAGTTGCACAGCAAAAGTAAAAATTATGACATTTCATACTACAATGACAATATTTATGTGCTTTAATGAGTTTCGAAATGGCTATTATGACCTAACGGTTCATACCATTCTTCTATGGACAGTTAAATGGTGTATAATTCCTGTATGAGGGGCACTGAACATCCAAATAGAAGCCGCCACCCTCCCATCTTGAAGACCCCCCTCCTCAAAATCTGTTGAATGAGTTTTAGTGCAGATTTGACAATCAGAAGACTTGTCACAACACTGTTTTATGGTCCATTCATCTGGTTCCTCACACCATCCCCACCCTCGCACAGCAGCCGACTCCCCTCGTCTTCACGAAGCAGGAAGCAAGAAACAAAAAACTGAGATGGTCACCCCTGCCACCTTCAAATACTGCACTAACCAGCTATCTTCTGTTTTCATGGACATTTTCAGCTGGTCTATCTGTCATCATAAAGACCTCCGAAAAGCTGGCAATGTCATTCCTCGTGTCCACAACTCGAGATCTTTCAGAAACGTTGACGTTGCCGACAGAGCCAAAAGATGTGTAGATGATGCAGTCGACATGGGTCCTCATTCCATACTTCGACTCTTTGACTCTCTGGGGACATATGCTAGGATTCTTTTTGTGGACTTCTGCTCAGCCTTCAATGCCAGCATCCCTCAGCTGCTGCAGGAGAAATATTTCAGGGCTGAATATACCAGGTCCCATCTTCATGCGGATCACAGACTTTCTAGTCAACAGAAAGCAATTTGTGAGTCTTTGCAAACAAATATCTGAACCTCGGTCACTCAGCACTGGTGCACCACTGGGCTGTTCTCTCTCCCCTCCTGTACCCTCTATGTACTAATAACCATCTTTCAGTGACCCA
This sequence comes from Arapaima gigas, assembly GCA_900497675.1. Classification (NCBI taxonomy): domain Eukaryota; kingdom Metazoa; phylum Chordata; class Actinopteri; order Osteoglossiformes; family Osteoglossidae; genus Arapaima; species Arapaima gigas. The sequence continues at coordinate 861,086 of UFQX01000118.1, forward strand.
TCTGCCAAACAAATAAAGTTTGTGGATGAAATCACTGTCACTGCCCTGCCATTAATAGTGACAAATCCAAACACCACCAGGATGTGAATTTTCCAGCATCCTGGTGCCAAAGGAACAAACTTGAGCTCAACACCCTTAATACAATGGAAATGCATGTTGACTTCAAGAAGGACACATCTCCACTCCCTCCACTGATTCTAAATATCTAAGCAGTCAGTACAGTACTGTTTCTTCATTCCGGTTCAGTTTCATAGGACTTCAAGTGGCTCAGCAGAGGTTATACTTTTTTATACCAAAGTTCCATCTAATCCACGATATCCTGGTGCAACTCTACGCTGCCAATATAGAAAGCATCCTCACATCAGCCATCATTGTCTGATTTGGTGCTGCATCCTCACAGGGAAAGAGGAAATTACAATGTATCATCGGGATGGCTTCAACCATTATCGGCTGCAGAACGGCTTTGCTACAGGTTCTGTATGTCTCCAGAATGAGGAGGCGTGTAGGTAAAATTATTGCTGATGTCTCCCATCCTGGACCCAGTCTATTCCAAGAGGTTCCCTCTGGCAGGCGCTTCCGATCACTGAAAACAAAAACTTCACAACACTTCAAGGGTTTCGTTCTTCAGCCAGGGACCCTGATCAGTCAAAGTACGTAGATAACCTTGTGCTGTTCGTACTGTCACGACCAAACACAGGCACGTTCCAAATACACAAAACTGTATTTGGTGAATAAACTTGATTCTGATGCTAAACATTTGGCCAGTTAAGTGTTAGTCTCCTGTTCTTCTCCAGTAAACACACATTTTACTGACAGCATTAACAGTCTAATCTCATATTTTTTGAAATGATTAACATTTTCCTTCTTCTAAGCATGTTTTTCTGAGACATTCAGTAGGCAGTGGCCTCTGAATTTCCGAAATAGCGTCACACGCCTGGGCTCAGCCATTTCTGTTTTTCCTCTCCAAGATCCGCCCTTTAACCAAATGTTAATTACCAAATATAAGGAGACATGGTGAAGTTAACTAAAATGGACCACAGACGAACCTGTAAAGATAATCTAATGAAACCGACAACCTGCAATTGGGTTTCTGGATGAGACCATCATTAGTCCGGTGGGGGGCACACAGTAGTTTATTTTTCAAGCTGCTGGGAAGTCTCCTGTTTCCATAATGAAAGTGAATCATTGGCAGCATCTCCACTCACATGGTGAGAAGCAATGCCAAGCGGCAGACTGCTACCCCCTGGGGAGTAATTATTCAGGAAGCACTAATTAAGTTTAAAAAAAAAAAAGCACATTTTTCCCCATCGCATTCCATTACTTACTACTTCACCTTTGTGCTTATTTGAACTCGTTCGTCGTGCGATTATTTCGCCCGCAAGCTCTTACAGAACTAAAGCCATTTCAAACAAAACACACCCACCAGGAAGGCGACCGCTGAGTTCGGACTGAAAGTGTGAAACAATCTGAATGCCTGAAAAGAGTTATTTAACGTGCTCTATTACGAAGCGGGATGCTGAGATGATGGCTGACTTTTGCCCGAGGAGCACTGGGCTCTCTCTGTGTCCTGCTGTACTTCATTACTGCTGACACAAAATAATGTTGTACTGCACTTTAATGTGGTAATTTTAGCACCGGCCTTCCTATCCTAACCCCCCCCCCCCGTCAATACCCCTTCCCTCCACCCCCTAGTCATTGCCCGCTGTAGCCTGACAGTCACTGATCAAATCTCAGTGCTTCAGTCACATCCCTTCATACCTAGATGTATTTCTATTCCATTTGTTCAGTCCCTACCTCTCCTGCAGATAGAAAGCAAATTTAAACCTTTTCCTCCAAGGTTTCCCTCTTTTTTTAATGAAATAATCTGTCTAAAACATTGCTCCTTGGTTTCAGATGATTTGGCCTGGTTTCCCGATTAAGTAAAACATTTAAAATCCCTTCTTGAGAAGTGTACACACCTGTTTCTCACATAATGGGGCTTTACTCCTGTTGTAATGGGAATGAATCAATATTAAAGATTACTGGGGAGGGAAGGGGTTAAAAAATTAATCACTTCCCGGAGGAAAAAATATTAATATTAATATCTCTAACTTGATGCCAAATGATGACGGTTTTATTTACCTGACCACTCATAGCATCCGTAGCCGATTAAAGGTTAACATATTAGATTTGGCCACAAAATAACCCGAATAACAGCGGCGAGGGGAAAAGGGGATAAAAACCCCTTTGGGGTTTGACACACCAAGTGTGGGTCATACAGAATAAGACTGGCTGTGGAAATAAAATGACCACGCGATGGACAAAAAGGTTACTTTGTAGAATAGAAAGTCGGTTACCAAAAAGATGAGCCTAGTATCAGGTTAATAAATATAAATATACATTAGGCACAAAGAGATGAATAGAGATAACTCACGAAGAGTGATTTTTTTAATCGGTAAGCTACTGAGTCAGATTTCATACTGTCACGTCGCTCCTGCGGTTCATCTCCTCGCCTCACCGTCCCTCTGTTGCTACCTTTCGTCTTCTACCTTAGTTTGTCGGGTGAAAACCCTTTTAATCTGCAGTCCTTCCCATCACCGGACTGACAAGATTCATAGCAGTTTAGCATCCAGGTCTTGAGGAAAACTCTTTTGCCTTGATTGAACCTAAATTGGCTTCGGTCGACATGAATTAATAAGACGGTTGACCTTGGCGCTCCTCTGGGTGGCAGGCAGACGGCTCCATTTGCCGCAAAACCAACAGGCAGAAGGAGCTGCTCCGGAAAACCGTGACCCCCAGCTGCCGAGGTCTGCAAACAGCTGTTTTGACGGGGCGTCTAAAGAAAACCAGCACTTGTTTATATACTGTAGACCGCGGCAGAAAATTTTATACTACATATTAATTTATTTGACAATTTTTATCCAAAGGAAAAACTAGTGTATAAGGTATATAAGCTACTTACAACGATTTGCCTGTTTATGAAGCTGTGTCATTTTTACGGTGACATTTCTGAATGTGGTATATACCTTGATAAAGGGTTCGTCTTTCGACTGGAAGGCGATGGTTCTTGCTGCTGTAACCCCTCCTGTTGTCATAGTCCAACAACAGGTTCTGGGCACCTGTGAAAATGTGGCATTTTACTACCACAGTTTAACCTGTGTTCCGTCAGCACATGAAGGACATATATTCAGTTAGCAGATGTGTTTACCTGAAACAGCTTACAGGTTAAACTGTGCTCAGAACTGTAAAAAAAAAAAAGGAATCAATGCGTGATCAGCGTGTGATGGGAAATATATTTAAAACAGCAACGCAATAAAATCACAAACTGCACCCAACACACTTGCGCATCATTAATGTTTAGAGCGATGTTCCCTCGATAAACCACATGTTTGCTCTGTCGTGGAAAAATGAGACAGTATTTCATGCACCTGAAGATATTTATGTAGTTATTGTTTTCCCATGGCGTCTTCAGAATTCCGCTTTCTAACTGCCCGTCATACTATATTAGCACCTAAATGATATCAAGAGTGGGAATTAGAGAGCAAATACTGTGCAGTTATTTTTGCTACTAAATGTACTTATTGAAAGTACTCAACTCTGAACGAATAGGAGACTTTGTCAAATTTGTTATTCATTTGAATATGTTACTGACCTGTGTCTTAGCACTTAAAGCATATGCATAATAATGTGATACTTCGCCCGGAAACACATTTCTTTTAGCATTTCTGGTCAATGGGTCAACAGCCAAAGTAGCAGGAATGCAATGTTCTTATATGAATCACATGATTGTATAAGTTAAATACACATAATCTAACATTTTTTTATTTGAGCGACACTAATATTCATGACATCTCTACTAAATTTAGATGCATCCATTGTCATTCACTACTTATTCCTGGTTAGCTTCACAGCAGTCTAGACCCTAACCTAGAATCACTGGGCATCAGGCTATGGAACTACTCCCATGTGGGACACCAGTGCCCCCCCCCCCCCACCCACACACACACACACACACACACACACACACACACACACACACACACACACACAATAGGTAATTTACAGTGACCAGTTAACCTGTAACGCATGTCTCTGGAGTGTGAGAGGAAACCCACAAAGGGAGAACATCAAACTCCACAGACTGAGCTGCATTCGAACTCATGTCCAACCAGCCCAGGTGCTTGCTGAGCTGAGGGATGTACTGTATATATTTAAATGTACAGATTCACCCACTACAGTAACTTTCTGCTTGGAGGGATTTTTTTGTTTCTCATTAAAATGTGCCTTCAGTTTACTGTGATCTGTACCATCAGAAATGGCCGTCAAATTGCCTTTTTACTTTATGCACTTCAACATTCAATAAAAAACAATGGCCTATAAAACAGCAAAAGCAGGCATTATTTGCAAGCGATATGCATTCAAAGGAGAACTTATTACCAGCTAAGAGCAAGGATTGCAGAGATGAGAGCAGAATCTCAAGGAGACCTATGATGAAGCCTTGTTTCAAGGAGCAGGTCTATGCCCACGCATAACAACAATATTTTTGGAAATTGCATATTTATTTTTGGTTCTTTTTTTCCAGCTGTGCCCATGCAATTTGGTGACTCATCCAGGGTTTGATGAGGAATTATTTCTTTTGAGTTTTGAAATAACCCTGATCAACATTAAAACTTAAAACGCTGATAAACATTAGCACTCATGTGACAATTGTTTATTTATTTATTTGCCTGCCTGTAAGTCTATTCACCTATTTATTTATTTCTTTTTTCATTGTTACAAGTTCCATTGTTCATTGACATCTTGAATAAATGCTTATTTTTCTTTGATGACTTATAGGCTTATATAATTAATCGATACGAATGTTTTGAAGGTATTTAATGTCAGCCTTTATCTGTATATCAGCTATGGAGCAATTTGAACTGGGTTTCACGCAATTATTATTATTATTATTATTATTATTATTATTGCTCAAATGTTTGCCAGACTGTTCTTCTGCAGGCTGAAAGAGTGCAGAAAGTTCAGTGATTTTCTGTTTTTGTGAAGCAAGTCAGTCTGACGTTTGATTGACACTTTTGAGAGGAAAACAAATAAACAGATTTTTCTAAGGCTGTTCTGCTGACATGTCCATTTTGATGCCAGAAAAGTGCCCAAAGAAGCTCTACAAATGGTGCACTGGTCTTACTTCTTGGCCTGGTTGTCAAGCCCAGCGCTGTACTGAAATAGGGGGGGGTATTACTATTATTAATTTCCTGCTTAGCTGACACTTTTATCCATAGCAACTTATATTACTTGACCCATTTTTACAGCTGGGTATTATTATTAGAGCAAAGCAGGGTAAATACCTTGGTTAATAGAGCAGTATGCAGGGAGCTGGGCTGGAACCAGCATATCCTTCACTACTGTAATAGTTACCATTTCGCACAGGTATTGGACATGTTTGTCTGCGGAAAGGAATGAGCCAACTACAGGTGCTGCCTTTCAAATTAAAATATATGAGCCCATTGTTATAAAAATATAACCTAAAACATGTTCCATGGTGGCACTGCAGAGCAGTAGGTAACAATGGTGCCTCACAGCTTCTGGGTTTGGATGCAGGTCCCGCTCGATCTGTGGAGTTTGCATGTTCTCCTGCAGATTGTGTGTTTCCTCAGGATGTTATGTTTCCTCCTACAGTCCAAGGACAAATGTTTTTGTGATGTTGCTCTTATCGTGTGTGTGTGTGTGTGTGTGTGTGTGTGTGTGTGTGTGTGTGTGTATTTGCACAAGGGTGTTCGGCAGTGTCTGATCACCCTATATACAACTATTGTCCTGCCCAGGGTGTATTCTCCTTTATACCACATGCTTTACACAATACTTTAAGCATTTATGTTTTAAATAGCCCTATCTCCTAGGGGCTTTCAAGTGACAGCTGCCCTTCTGACACAGTTACCACAAATCCATATTTGCCCACAACTTTAACAGCAGAGTTAGTAACCAAAACTGCTTGGTCAATTGGACCCCAAGGGTTTTGTGTGTTGGCTTCGTGATGAAGACACACTCACCAGGCACAGCAGAATGACCACCCTCTGGAGGACAAGGCCAGGTACTGGTGACCTGTTGAGAAGCAGTCGGTTAGCTGGATGCAGTAGGTCACTAAAGCTTCACTGGCTAAGTAAGTGTCTGCATTTCTCAAATTGATAGAACTAGGGAGAGACACAAGCCTCCAAGTCACAAACCAGATGGACTCCAGTTTCTTGGCTGTGTCTAGCAGGGATACTACAGAGGACAATTGGCAGTCCTGGACCCCATGGAGTCCCCTCACAATGGCACTTTGGGAACGTCTCTTAAAAGATGTGGCTCATTTGCTCCAACTGTCCTGTCGATTCAGTGGATGTTCTTTGGGGTCTCAATTAAAAAAAAAAAAGCTTAAAAAAGGGTTGATTAAAGTTTTGTAAGATCTCACCAGATGTTACCCATCGCAGACAGACGGCACCCTGCACCCCTCACCTTCCCGTATATCCTGCAAGCTCTGCCTTATCTACGTTTACCCTACAAACACAAACTACATAAGAGTCTTTTAAGATGAAATTCTTGAATTTCTGAAATTCAGTGGGTCGTAAGAAAAGGCATAGAAGTAAAACAACAAGAAAATGCACATATAATGAACATTATAGTACAGGGTAATGAAAAGTAAATCAAAGTAATATAATAAAGAGTAGATGGTAGTAGAATGGTAGAAACTAAGTAAACTTCAGTTTGTCAAAGAGTCTAATATGTACACTCCTTAACATTGTTCTGCTATTGTTCAGAAATTGCTATTAGACACCAAGTCAACAGCTGGAAAATGAAAAAAAAGCGCTGATAATGAAACAAGCCCCTCAGTTCTGTTTATGGCAGTTTTGGGGGCTCCAGAAAAAAAGGTTCATCTTATAACAGTAGGAGAACAAAGCCGAACTGAGAATACAGCCGACTACGTACTGCCTTTAATACACAGAATTTCATCACTATCATACGCTGTGCATGCAAACGTCGCGAGGGGTTTTTCAAACAGATACTGTGAATGTGACGATTTTAAAACTGTGTGCTTGTGCAGGGCAAGGAGGGTTAAACCATTTGTTTGTTGAATTATTGTCCTGCAGTATCTTCCTCAATAATCTTTAATTTCCAACATACTGCCATGCAAAAGCACCTTAATTCAAACTTCTGTAAGGTAAGTGATTCTGGATGGACAGGCCGCTGAAAAAACAGCGTGTGCTGGAAGCACTTTTGTCACTTGTTTGTTCGATAGTCTTGCCTCAGTTGAGTATTACACAAAAAGGCACTTACCAGAGCTCAACGATCCTTGCTCAACTTTATCGAGAACCTGTTCATTACCGTATTGATCATAAAACTTTACAGTTCTGTAGCCCGGCTCCAGGATATTGTGGCTATTAAGCTTTTAGTTATAAACTGACGTTTTAAATTATTTGCTTTCTTTAATATGCGACTGACTGTGTGACATTTCTGAGTCGGATTTAATAAGATATCAATAAACACGACTTTTTAACAGCAGTTGTGGGGGGGGGGGGGGGGAAA
>UFQX01000118.1:870376-893067 GCA_900497675.1 Arapaima gigas
TTTAAAAAAAAAAAAAAAAAAAAAAAAAAAACGACAGGTGTTTTCAAACATCATTATGACTGAGCTGCCGATTTGTTTCGACAGCGCAGTGTCAGCAATAGCGGATGGATGATAAACACTGATATAGCACTTGAAAAAAACTGAAAAGCCCAAATTGAAATGGAGTGCCACACAATTAATTGAGTGACATTTGAATTATTAAATTATTACTTTGTTATTACTACTCTGCCTGGTGGCAGTTGCTGAAAGAGTAGTCCAAATTTTGCAAATTTTGAAGGACAGAAAATCATTTTGAATGTGTGCTGACTAACTGGTGAGCCGGGAACCGGACGTCAACAAGGTCGTCCTTGAGACGTAATCTTGGGACTAGCAGCAACCACTGCAGACTATTGAGGTCTATCCCTGATAAAATATAAAAAAAATTCCTATTTAATCGCAACAATTAATTTTTTAAAAGTAGTTGGAGATTATGGTTGGAGGATTTTGAATCTCTATAGCGGTGTTCATTCTAAATCTTAAAACCATTTACAGTCAAACTTCAATCAAATCTTCATTGCTTACAAATGCAGATACAGCTTTGTGGAGTTTTCCAGCATATTTTCACCCTGAGCTTAAGTCAGGAGGTGGTCCCAGTGATATGGTAAACATCTTATTTTTTTCCAGTTCCCCAAGAAGACTGCTCTGACTTTACACAATCACGGAGATCTGAAAAAGGCTCATGTTGGCACAAGTGATAACCATTCTTAGGACTGTGCTGGACCCTCTTCTGCTGCTCTCCTAAGATAGCACTGGAAAGGATGATGCTGTCATCTGCATGCTGAACAGAGTCTACTGCCACTTGGAGAAGGCAGACAGTACTCAAAGGATCATAGTTTTTGACTCCTCTAATATATTCAACACCATACACCCTGGACCATTGGGAGAGAAGCTTTAGTTGCTGCAGCTGGATACAGCTATTGTATCCTGGGTTATGGGCCACCCATAGATCCATAGACTACACTGTATAGCTGCAGGGCTGTGTGTTAGACATGGTCAGGAACAGTAAAGGTGCTCCTTAAGTGACAATCTTGGCTTGAGTATGAGTACAAAAGCTTGCCAAACTTGTTGAGTGGTGCAAGAGGAACCAGCTTAACATTGAGAATACAAATGAAGTTCTGGGTTCACTTCTGGGTCCCCTGACTACTGCTGGTGAAGGTGGGGTTGTGAGGCTGTGCAAATACTTAGGAAATGGGTCAGATTAGGCACTGAGGCTCTGTACAAGGAAGGTAAGTATTGCTTTTCCTACTGAAGATGCTGAGGTTTTTTGGAATGAACAGGTCACAGTTTCAGATGTTGTACCACTGTGCAGGTGTAGTCTTCTCTGCAGGTGTTTCCTGGGAAAATTGCATTTCTACAGGTGAGTCCAAAAAAGTGAATAAACTACTCAGGAAGGCTACCCAGGTCCTGAAAGTTAAAGGTGGTACAAAGAAGTACGCTGTCCGTCTGTCCGTCCATCTGTCCATCTATGTATGTATGTATGTATGCACGCATGCATCTATCTATCTATCTATCTTACTATCTATCTATCTATCTATCCACTGTACTTCTTTAGTTGGGTTTAGATAAAGACATTTTTGGAACATGCATGTGTACCTTATGAGCAAAGCTTGTTCCTTCATGCAGAAACAAATACATGCAGTAGGCAATGCCTCTAAATGTTGACATTTCCAAAGGCCCTGAACTTAATCTGCCGTAAGGCAGATTTTCTACTGATGCGACCTCACAACTGGTTGAATGTCAAGTACAGCACAGATAAACTGACTGTGCATAACAAATGGGATCGGCTAAGTTAAGACACATCACGATCGCGCTCCTCCTCACCGGCCACAGATCCCAGTCCAAATTCTGGGTTTAAGAAAAAGAAAAATCTTGAAACTTGACAAAAATTTTGTGCTGGTTTTAACTTCATTTAGCACCTCGTGGGAATACACAAACACACACTGTCGGGTAAAACTTGGGAAAAAAAAAATCTCATTACTTCTCCCAATATTCATTGTAACAGAACAAAATGATTGCTTAGGCAATGGGAAGGTAAAAAAAGGGAAATATAAAACAAATTTCAAGACAGGGGAATGCAAGCATTCTGACACTTTCATTACCAAAGGCATGAAGCATTTAACTGAAATAATCTTCATTTCATGCAAATAGAAATATTCATTTTCCTTTGACTTGAATGGAAAATTTGACAAAGCTGAGAGTAAGTTGGCTACTCAACTGCATAAACTTCATTCCATTTCCTATATTCTAACTCTCTAAAGTGATACATTAAGGTCCAAAAGTCATTTTACAAAGAGAATGTTAAAGGGGACACCCACCCACCCACCCCCCGGTCCCCTCTGCCATACCATCCCCTATAGGAAAGCGAGTACAGTACTCCCTCGGTATCCGAATGTAAATCGTCCCTGAAAACACGTCAAATACCGAATTTTTCGGATACCGAGTGCCTATTTCTTAATATTTTAAAGGGGGGAAATAAATAAATAAATAAGGTGCTCCCAGCCCCTGAGAAAACACCTACGTTACTATCAGCCCACCACGAATTTCCATGTTTATAATGTGTGGTACCGTGTATACAGTACGGGACATTTCAAAATCGGTGCCCCCCTGGATAAAAATTCAATAAAGCAAAAACTTTCCATTGGGATACTGATATATAGGTATTAATTTTCACGACCCTTTATAGAGAAAATTTGGATGTGTAGAGTTCACATTTTGTGGGATTGCTCTACAGTAAAAGTGAACAGGTTGAGTACACCTGGTGGAAACCTTTTTTGCACAAATACTTTATACTGATATTATACATTTCAATAAATTTGCCTCCCCTAAAAGAGGCAGCGGTGATGTTCAAGCTGAAATAAAGTACACATTCTGCTTCCAGAACTGGGGTTAATAACAATCTCAATCATTTTGTCAACTGTTTATCCAGCAGAACAAAGCTGAAGGGAACCCCCGGCGGAATCGTGTGTTAATTCCGTTCACGACCTGAACTCTCTCGCCTTTTTTATCCGACACCCAGTGAACCAATTTTAAACGGTTTTATAGATTGTGGTTTTAACCTTCCCGCATCAGTTGATATATTCCATTTGCTTCTCAATGTTTTATAGTACACAGGAGTTATTCAATATTCATTTAATTATCCAGGCATAATTAATGCAGTTCATTGTTAGAATTACTATGCAGGAGGGAATGTGGGGGGTAATGTTTGTGGATAATTATGTCATATTGATAAAGTTCTTGGCTATATTTAAAGTTAGGATTCAGGGAGGGACCTCTGGTAAGGAAAAAGGAGTGTGACTGTTTAGGTGCTCAAGGGAAGGAAAACGACTACCACTGGGTTTTACATTTATTTGTTTCAGTTGCTGCTTCTCTCCTAAGTTACTTATAGCGTTGTTTCAATGAAAAGGTACTTACAGTGATTTACAATTCATACACTAGGGCATTTTTAGAGGGAGGAATTTGTGGTAAGCACCTTGACAAAGGGCACTACATGGGGATGAGGGCTTTGAACTGGGGACCTTCGAATGCACGGTGACAGCTCGAACCGCTACGCTAAACAGGCTTCCGACTGAGAGCAGCCATATTTCCCAGACTTCAAAAAACAAAGTTTATCTTTAAGCGAGGCAGGAAGTTCTGAACATTTTTTCACCATTCTTCATAAATAGATGTGAGAAAAGCAATTTTATGGATCCCTTATCAAGATTTGCAAAATAAATAAACATCAGAGGCCACTATACACACACTACGCACAGTCTGTTTATATATAGAGTGTATATAGTGATAAAGATAAAGATAGAAAAGACTCATGAGAACCAGTCAAAAACCGATTACCAGGGTTCTGGAAAACACAATATAGGTCATTGAATCTGTTCCTTCAGTGCCGTAAAAATAGCCTTCACAGCTTTAAGGCATGCTTCAGATTGTACTTTTGTTTGTTATTTTGGTCTCATTTTCTGGAAAAGGACTTGGTGACTAATCGACTGTTGCTCATAATGAATGGGCTAAGGCTGCAGGGAAAACAGTGCTATCGCTCCCCTTTTTCTGCTCATGTGTACCCCAAATATTTTTGGCAAAAGGTACAGCATTCTGGCATTCTCAGTATTTTACTGATACACATACATTAAATGTATTTGACCATTTTTTAATGTTTAAATTAAAAAAAAAAAACGTTAAGAGGATTTGTGCTGTTGGAAGATGTGGGTGATCTATGCTTACTTAACCCTTCGGTGTGCGGTCATACAAGCACCTCTGATGGCAAAAAATAAGAAAAAACCCTTCTGTAAAAATTTTTCCTAGTATGTCACTTTAACTTTTGTTTCCCTCTACCACCTTTCTAACCTGAGCAATGAACATATAAGTGCAAAAATCATATATATCTGACCCTAATAATATATTCTGTCTGCACCATTTACTGCACTGATTTACTCTGTGGCAACTACTAGCTGTCATTTAGACCCAAACCCCACTAAAACAAAATGTATGTTATTATTAAATGTTTGTTATTAAATGTATGTATACGTATGTTATTATTATTCCTTACTTAATGGTAGTATTCCGTCATTAGTAGACCATTGTTTTTAACTGGATCTTAACAATGATGAAACACTGAGTTCTAGACCTTGTCTGCCATTTTTGTCCAAAAATGTCAAAAAGATCGCAGCTTCTGAAATTCAGTATTACCTTAATTATGATGACATTTGGAAATTTTCAGTCTGGTTTTCACCCTGGTCATAGCACCAAAAACAGGTCTAACCCATGTTGTTCATGATATTTAAACCTTATCTGACGCTGGTTACACCTCAGTTATTATGTTTCTGGACTAGAGTGCTGGGTTTGATTTTGTTGAGCATCTTACTCAGAAGACTTGAATCCCTCGTGGTACTAATGGACAGCGTTCTTAAGTGGTTCTGTTCCTCCTTATCAAATCATCGACAGTTTGTACTGAAATCTGATGACTGCCTCCCTTCATTTATGTCCAGGGTGCAATATGTTATCCCTCAGGATTGTGTGCTGGGTCTGTTATTCTTTTTATTTTATATGCTACCACTGGGTGATATTATCTGTAAGCATAATGTTACTTTTGCTTTGAATGTTGATGATACTCAGTTATATGTTTCTTTAAGGCCTGTCGATCTTTTCCCCTCAACTCTGGTAAAATGGAGGTATCTTTGTTGGCTCAGTGCTGTGGCCTGCAAAATAATCAAGTTTTTAGTACTCAGGGATTGAATTTTAAGCATGCAGAATGTGGTTTGGGTGATTCATAGGACATAAACCTGTCGTTTGTCAGTAGGAGACAATGTTAATGTGGGATCTGGGTCTGGTTCGTGTGCGAGAGAACCTGGTGGTGTTTCTCGTGTATACTTATACAAATCTGATGATTCTGTAGTGTGCAATATTTATTCTTCCCATATGCAGGGTTTGTTTTCCAACGCTGCCTTCAGTTCACGTTCACGTAGTGAAACAGCTCATTGATCGGTAATTTATTTCCCGACTGCCGCGTTACAGATGCTAATAAAAACTCATCATAGAAGTTTGTGCTGGGATCATACGAGGCTCACTTAAAACACACAGAATTGAAGACAAATTCATTATTGATAATAACCTTTGACGATGACTGAATGGATGCTACAGATGCTTCTGCTACTTTTATGATGAATTAAGCACATTTCCCAAAGTCAATTTTCACTTTTTTTGCCGTCTTGTTAATTTTATGAGAAATAGCTAACATTTTTCCTTCACAAAAATTTACCAACATGTACAAATGACACACTGAGCAAATAAAACACATAGTCTATACACTTATAATATTGATTTCTACGTGGCTCTGGATACACAAATACTGCATTAATGAAAATAAGACCACGCGAGGAGACATTTCACCAGGGTGGATGAGTGGTGCTACTGTCTCACAGTGCCCGCATTGTTTGGGTGTAGCTTTGAATCCACCTCAATCTGTATGGCGTTTCCATGGGTTTCTTCCAAGGTCTCCTACAGTCCAAAGATATGTTTCACATCAACTGGTCACCATAAATTACCCATAGTGGGTCCATGTGTATAGCTGCCCCATTATGGACTGCTGTACCATCAGAATATAGTCTCCTAGTCTTGCATTCAGAGGTTCTGGGAGAGACTCTTAACTGCTGTTACCCTTACTGGGAAAAATGGATTAGTATAATAGATGGATGGATGGACGTCCCACCGTGTCTGTTCTTTTCCTGGGTCACACTTGTGTGTAACCTGGCACACACTGAAAGTGGAGGAGGCCACAGGACATTCTGATAGCACTGAACAACACTCACTCATCTTCCTCTAGTTACTTTGTCCCTCCCCGAATCCTGCTTACTTGCTGAATGGTCAAGTGGTTGATTATATAAACACTGAACGTCTTTGTCCAGTTTCGAACACAATGATGAATGTTCACCTTTACAAATGCAAAGAAACGGCAAACGGTTTTCGTGGTAAATATTAATCATCACCACTGTAAACTGGAAGAACACCCCCCCAGATAACTATAGGTATTATTTAAGTTTAACTTGGATAATTGAGTGATGGAAAAGTAACAAAGAAAACAAGGTGTCAAGTCCTGTTTGGCATTTTCATATATATCTGTGTACCTTGCGATTTTTTTCTTAAGAAAACCGTTCCACTGGGGCAGAACAATTCAACGGAATTACATTTTCAACACCATATATTAAACTGCAAAGAGTACAATCCATCGTAACAGTAGTTTGAACCTCGGCACTAATGAGAGATGCAACCTTTTTCATTCCGTCCGAGGTGCGGTTTCCTCGTGTCACAACAGTTGTTTGTACGTGACGTAGTGACTGGAAACAATAGCTGTTACTTTGCTTTTAATCGTTGCTTTAATGTTGAATATGTCTAAAAAGTGAAAGATGTTTCATATGTTACTTTGTTTAACTCCCCTGGAATACCTTGGGTTAGCTTTATGTTCGACAAGTTTTAAAGGTTGATATTGTTTAATCATTTTATTACTTAGCCCAGTACAGGCTCCCCCTCGTCCGCTTTGTATCGCCAACCTCACATCTCACTCCATTTGGTGGCAGAACGGATTTCCTGCCATATTATTTCCTTGGAAAAACTGGAATCTCGCTGCTCACCCCACATGGAATGTGTCACTGACTGTGCAATTTTATCCCATTATGCCACCACTCGCAGCTAACAACTGAACTGAGCTCTTCAAGTCTCCTTTAGTCACATTATCCACTGTCTGTTGCATTAGGTGCAGTTCTAAGTCTATCTTATTTCTTTTTCTTTTAGAAAATTTTATGCACACACACACACACACACAACTGTATATATTGCCATACAAGTAGTGGATTATCTTGCTCAGACCATGCTGACATACCTCCATTAAGCTGACAACCTCAACTCTCATCCCAAAATGTACGTGAGATAGATGTGGGCATTAACAAGGCCCAGACTGTATACGCACTGAAGTTAAGGTGAAATAATGTGATACCGGGCAATAAAGTGACAACAAAATATTTCAGGAAGAAAAATATAGTTAAATCCATGCTTCTCAAAAGCTACAGTCTTTCTGGTGAAAATATAAGCATGTGGCCCAGTTTCAATAAACACGGTCTTGTTATGATCCGCATGGATCTTGACGTAGGTTGTTGGTATTTTCCTGGTAGATTTGTGCATATTATTTTTCCCGCTGATGGAGAAATCAGAACTGTCAGTTCTACACCTGGGATACCTGAACTGAACAATTGAACGGTAAAGCGATATACACCTACGTTGGTGAGTGTGTCCTGTTTGCATTAGGGGTAAGGAAAGGCGTTTCCATGCAATTACTTCCCTGTGATCTGACAAAGGGAGTCTTTTAGAGACTGGCAGGTGAGCCGAATCTATTTTAACATTAAAAATAAAGTGAATCTGAACCTCTAAATCCACTTTGATGTCAAGGTGACATGCGCTTGCCACTGGGGCCATGAAGGCTGACGCTCTTTGTCATTTAAGGTAGATAAGCCGCGAACCCTGAGGTGCCATGTGTGGCTTTCATGTCATTATTACACCTTAGAATAAATACATTCTGAATAAACAATGGTTTTATTTGCATAAAATACATCCTTTGATCTATCAGGTGGCACAGAAAATGCACCTTAATGCAATAGAGTCTTTTTTAAATGAACTTCCATTAATATGGATGTGCCGAATCATAATGATCAAAGTTCACACCTGGATTTAAAATTCATAACGTGTACTTTGGATATCTGGGGGTTGCTATTTCCTAAATACTTAGTATTTGGCAGAACAGATAAATCCTTTTGAGTCAAAGCAGGGATATGGATTGATCAAGCATTACACAACAACCCAACCAAAACTTTTAATGGAATAAGTTCTGCAGTAAAATAGACAAAAAAATATATATCAATTTGTTTTAGAGGAGTTTGTATGATTTTAAATGTATATATTTATCTATTTAACCATTTTTAATCCGCAGTTTAGTTTTCTAAATTAATTTTTGAGCTATTTGTAACTTTATTGTTAGCCCACTAATTCCCCTGTAATCCTTCACATTTTATGATAGGAGAAATGCAAATCAGTGGTGAGGTTAAAAAATGCTAAGTATATTCCACTTAAATTTGTAATTTTTGTGGCTGCCTCACTTCCATAACTTGATTTTATACAGTTGTGGGAACAAGTTTATGCTCCCCTGGTCAAACCGCAGGGTATAATGAATGTCTAAGTGAAAATAAGTGGTATAAACTGGAACGAAACACCATCCTGCAAATGTTAATTCACAGTTATGGTTTGTTTGCAGATTTTAAGAGAGTGACAATAATAAAATGTGCATGCAGCTTGTGAAAAGGTTCGGGCAACCTTCCAGCCAATCCATTACATTTGTTTGTTTGTTTGTTCCAAAAGTGAGCAGTCTGTTTGGCCTTTATACAAAAAAAGGTGAAGACAGCTTTAGTGCTGGAAAAAAAAAACTCCTGACCCTGCCACCTAAGGGTTTGAAAATAGACGCAAATTGTAGGGAGGCTGTTGAAAAGTCTCTAAATGCTCCCAGTTTGCAGATTTGGGGGTCAGAAGCATAATTGAAGAAGAACTGTTGAAGCTGCGATAAGACCCCGAGCAATATCTTAAAACCCTACTCAAAAACTGGTCAGAACTGCAAAGCTCAGATCCACAAATCACTGCAAAGTACCTGCAGAAAAATTTAGCTCACACTGGGAGTAGCTATCCATGGGTGTACTGAGCTTGGATGTTTATGAAGCTTAAGAAGCAAAGATCTGAATAAACCTTTCCTACAACTTCATCCCAGATCTCAAAGTCTGGTGCACGACAAACCAAACCTTCAATAGTTAGGAAGTTTTTGAGCAAGGTTCTTTATAAAATGAAAATAAAACTATGGTGTCAAACACAGGAAAGGAACCATTACGTTCTGAGGTTGTGGCAGCCAGACAGAAGACTGAAAAGAGAAATGACTTCAACTAAATATCAGCAAATCCTAAAAGTTAATGTCCCACACGGGACACGAAGAAACTGAAGCTGATAAGCGATTGGACATTTCAGCAAGTCAACAACCCAAAAAAACATACATCAGTGATAACCATGAAATACTCACCGGAACGGAAGATGAAGGATTCGAATGGGCTTCACAGTCCCCAGACCTCAATACTATTGACAATCTCTCAGGACATCTCAAACATGAAGTGCATGCAGGAAGAACTAAGAATATTTCTGAGATGGAGGAGTTGTGTGAGGAAAAGAAGGAGTCTTAGCTTTGTACAGGAAGCTTTTGTGAGCAGTGATTTTTGCTGAGTGAGTTACTAAGTACTGGCAAGGTGCCCAACTCTTTGCATGTGTGACGCAAACTGTGCTATTATCCTGGGCATCTAAAAGACAACAATATAAATATCTAGGTAATAAACTGTAACTCTGCATTGAAATTTGAGAAGGACTTTGAGTTTACCTTTGGATTGTTTGCTCGGGAATGTTTAAACTTTTTCACTTTTGTTTGAATATGATAATGTCTAAGTAGAAGGTTGGCACCGTAGTGTTGTGGGAAACACTGGTGCCTCAAAATTCTTGAGCTGTGTTGTTTGCACGCATGTTTGATACCAGCTCTATCAGTAAGTTTGCATGTTCCACCCATGCTTCTGTGGGTTAATCTTAAGTGATCTGGTTGCCTCCCACCGACTGTAGACATTAGTTTTAGATGAATGGGCCATAGTGTGTAACTGTGTCGTGTGACTGTCTGCTGACATCTTGTCCAGTATGTGCCTCACACTATATGTTTCTCAGATGGATGTATGGATGGATGGATGGATTTAGAAGTTAATATTGAAACAGAGGAATCATTAGGTTATATTTTTTTTTCCCAAGAAATGGCATGTGGCCTTTAGAAATATATGTGAGAAGAAAACTTAAAGAGTCCACATTTAGTGAGTCCACAGAAATAGACTAACAGATAAATATGGAGGCCACCACAACGCAGTAGAAATGTTAACGCATCTGGAGCACAAGGTCAAAATGGCCTTTAACACATCATCTGCCTGGAATCTGACTGCTCGTGTACATGTACATCCACAGGGTTGGGAACTGATTTCTGATCGCAACCTGCCTACTAACCTCCCAAGTTAGAGGTTAAAGCAAGACAGAATGCAATTTATACATACATAATGGGATTATTTTCTAAGCATTTCCGGTTTCACTTGTTTGTAAAGATCAGCTGTAACATGGATAGAAACATAAAGCATAGGATTGGGGCATGACTGGCAGCAAGTACAAACGTGGGGCTTTGCATATATTCTTGCATGTATGAATGCTGTGCTACAGTGACTTCTCTACTAGGCATATCTATCTAAATGCAAAACTTACGCGGATATAGCGCTTACTATAAACATTTTGTGAGACAACTGACCTGCCAGAATAAGTCCGTCATCTACAGCTTTCGAGTACATTTTAATTCCCCGCGTCACTCAAACAACATAACTGAGCGTCTGAACTCACGGTTGGGTTTGATATCTAGACACAGAGTTAAGACTGGCCAGGATTACCTGCCTATTGTTGTCAAAGGATTGGTATAAACCCTCCTCTCCAGACACTCCCAGGCTATTATGCATGCAAAGAAAGGTCAAGTGTCAAAACGCATGGCTATCAAGTTTTTGAATTTCCATGATTTTGAGACACGGGGGCTAGAGTTTACATCGCCTTGACAATTTCGAATTAGCAAAATGGCAGGTTTCTGGCTCAACTGAAAGCAAAGGCAGAATATTGTTAGACCCAGATATGACAATATGCAAATTGTCAGATTAAATTGGAGAGTTGTTTACTCCTGTTTGGGAGCCTTTCGTTTTTTTTCGGTTTCCCTTATCAATTGTGCATGGATTTGTTTATGTATAATTATCCTTGGAAGCCATTACAAGTTGGTTTTTAGTAAAGCCTTGGCAGCTTTTTGAAGTTAGTATTCAGAGAATCTGGTTAAATCCTAGCCAAACCCAGTGCTGCCATATTCAGAAGCGAAGTAGACACAATTCCTTACTAAACTTCACACAGACTCAGTATATTGTTCATTTTCCCAGGCAGACTAACATTTCCTAAACTCCTCACTCAGGAGTCAGTATTTCACAAATGATGGTCATTAGGTTACCTTAAAAGGGTCACATATTTAAGAACCATTAATACACGTCATGTCACATTTGCATTTATGTTTACAATCCTCCAAAGCAACATACAAGAAACAAAAGGTATAAAAGCAAGAAACAGTTTTATCATCATCATCCCAGAAAATCATATTCCATTGTTTCCCCACTAACCCAAAGGCGAAAATCTTTCAGTTGAGCTGGTATTGTTCTTTGTATGTTTAAAATTACTGCCTCAGTTGTCGAAGACAGGTGAAATGGCCAGCTGTACAACTGGGTGAAACAGTAAACTGCTGGCGCCCGCACGCTCGTGCGCGGCAGTGGCGCCACTTGCACTGATTCCGTCCCGTTTTCCAGGACCGAATACACGCAAGTTTCCCTTGAAGGTCCAGAAAGTCACTTGGTTTAAGGGCAGCTGGAAAAATATACAACAAATACAAATGTGTGTTCAGACCGCCAAGGTGAGACTCTACCTCCTGCAACTGGCCAAGAGCTGCACGTCAACCTCGGCGCATGAGGACACCCCGCTGCTCCCCAGCAACCTTTCCGTGGGCAGCTGGTGAGGCTAATTGGTCAAATTATGAGCTAATAGTGCAGACATTTGAGTCACCTCCCAGTGGATAAGTAATGCGATCGTATGAGACAGAGCTCGCAAGCCAGAACCACAGCTTGTCTTACTTTAAGGTGAAGGTTATTTTTAATGTTTCGCATGTTCTGGAAGTCTATGGAACTAGTTTATATTATTGGGGGGGCACGTTTGCTACTGAAACGTGAGAATAGGGGCCGTGAGAATTTCATCTCTTTACTTTGAATATATTTTGCTGAATTTTTTTAAATTTAATTTGGAAATGATACGCGTCCGTGGCACTAAATGAATTAATCCATATATTTAGAAATACGTATGCTCTGTATCCGCATTTCTAATGTGTGTCACGTGTCTTGATTTAATATACTTTAAATGATACGAGGAAAGACCAGTTACAGACACCAAATGCAATTTTTAAAAAAAGGGAAAAAAAGGCGAACGTGTTTAAGAGACCAGGGCAACGCCGATGACCAAATTTTCTTCATTATGTGTTGTGTACGTATCCGTGCAGAGGGCCGAGGACCGCAGCGATCCTGCTACACAGTCACCGCTGGGTGAGGCAGGCAGTTGGCATGAAAAACCAAAGCATTTGGCGTGGTTTGAATCAGTGCATCTGAGAAAAGGCCACACTGACATTTTACCCAGCTGCTAAATTTTATTACTTTGTGGGCTCCGGTAGTGAGAGGAGTTCCAGACGAGGGAAAAAAAAACTCAAGCGTAAGATGTCAGGGATGAAGGCGGCGCACTCTGCGGGGATAAACTTCTGCGCGCCTGACCCATCGAGCGCCAGTCTGCGGTTTTTTGGAACCTTTGTGCATAATTAATGAGCGGCAGTAAACATATTCAAAACACCCCGCTCTCATGAGAAAGCGGAGCTGACACCAATCCTAGAAACATATAAATCTCCTTCTAAATTCTGACATTTCACAGAATGGGACATTAATACTGAGATCATCATTCATGTGAAATAAACTTGACAAGTGAAATTGGTAGGGTGGTGATCTGAGGGTCGTGGGGGGGCGGGGGGGGGGGTGA
Source organism: Arapaima gigas (assembly GCA_900497675.1). NCBI lineage: Eukaryota > Metazoa > Chordata > Actinopteri > Osteoglossiformes > Osteoglossidae > Arapaima > Arapaima gigas. Next base: position 883,649 of record UFQX01000118.1, read on the forward strand.
ATTATTAATAAATTAAAAAAATAAAAAAAGAAATACTGTACACATGTTGTAGTTTATATAATCACTTTCAAGTGCTACATGTATTCATTCTAATGAATAAAAATATGAATGTAACTCAAAATTTGGTGCCGACGATATTTAAAATTGGGGCGTCACAGCGGCACAGAGGGTAGCGCTTGGGCATGGGCTGTGGGATTGGACATGGGTTTAAATCCTGCTCAGTATGTCTAGAGATGGCATGTTCCCCTGAGTTTGTGTGGGTGTCCACCAGATGCTCTGGTTTCCTCCCACAGTCTAAAGATGTGTTTCAAATGAACTCTAAATTGCTTTTAGAGAGTGAAGCAGTGTGTGCCATTGTCACATGACAGACTGGAATCAGGGGGGTCCCATTCCTCACAGCCTATGTTTAGACAAGCAGTTAATAATAATGTATTGATAAATAAAACAAAACAGGCACAAAACAAAAATAATTAGTCTAATAATTAGCCTAATAATCTTTGAGCCTAAAGACCTAAAAATCTGGAAACTTTTTAATGAATGTCTTTATGTCTCTGCTCAGCATGTAAAGTCTATTTAAGCCATAGTTAGGAGTGGGCTGGATTACATTATGAGCGGTGCAAGTAATGTGTCAAAACATACTAGCACATAGAACGTTGTATTATTGGGGGGGTGAAAACATTATTTGTGGGTATTCACACAACCATCTTGGCAGAGTGAAAGGTTCTGTGTGTATGAAGGCAGAAGATCTGAGCCCCCCCAGAAACCCTCGCATGCCCCCTCTGCCTCTTTGTTTCCGTCTCAAAGTTTTAATTATGGAGAGAAAACTTTCTGTGTTTGCAACTGTCTTTCTACCAATTTAGTTATCCATGTCCAAACATTCTGAGCCATATTAGACCGTGTAATTATTTTATTACTCTCCCTCTATGTACAAACTCAAATGCTATTCATGTACTCTCTACTATAGACGTCTGTAGGCTAAAATCAGCGCGCTGTTGTGTTCATGTTGAATGAGTTCTGAAAAATTACCGAATGGGATGTCACAAGGGCCATTACCAAGATGTCAGAAGAGCTGTTGTATTGTGAGTTAATTGAAACGTGAACTCAGTAAGTTGAGTGAGATGTACATGTGTAGCCACGATATTTAATTGATCTAAAAAGTATAAATAATTGGTATACAAGATTATAGTGCTGGATGCAAGACTTCATACAACAATAATTTCTGACTAGATGGGATGTTGGGATGACATTGCTGACTACCTTGATGAAAGGAAACAAACAAACATAAAAGTAATTAATTTAGGCTACAGATGAAATATTAACAATAGTTACAGGGATAGATCTAATGAGCATCTAGCATGCAAGTTGTGATTTTCCTTTCTTTTCAAACTCCTAAGTCGAAATAAATTAGTTTGAGATCCCATACGGGAGGAACATGTGAAATCAAACAGATGGCCTACCTCAAGACCATCCAAAACCAAATTAAATTTTGAAGGCTTATTTAAAATCTTTATGATTATATACAAAACAAGAGACTTCTGAGGAAAATTTTAGTTTCAGCAGAACAGTGCAAAGCAAGTTCAGCTTTTTTTTTTCCTAGCGATATTACAAGTATTTGTTGTTCCAGGCATAGGCAAGACGTGAAATTAAACTTGTTTGATTTTTGCCAAAAGATTATTTCAGAGTAAAGTTCTGAGGCTAAACTGAGGAATATAATGCATTCACATTACCTGTATGAGTCTATACCTGATAAAAGTGTTTGTTTCTTGAATAAAAATATATGTAACTATGGTTTTGAGGTCTAAGGTGTTAAACTGATTGTTGCTGATGAGTTTTTTTTTTTTGGATGTTCCATCTAGGGTGCAACTTTATAGTGTCCCATAGTGCCTAGTGCCCAGTGATTCTGGGATAAGCCCCGGACCATTGCAACCTTAACCAGGATAAAGTGGTTAATCTATCTATCTGCTTGTTTGTTTTACAATACAATATGGCAATATCACAAGAATAATTCTGAAAAAAGAATACTGATAATTTATGGGTAAACAAACAAGGTACTGTACAAGTATTTCTCTGCTATTTTTCCCTGTCATTTTACCTCTTGAAATGGCTCAGTCCCAGATGATTTATTAGAAACACCTCATAAAAGGAACTTCAGAGCAGTTTAAACTATCTTGAGAAATAACATATTTTTAGTTAAACAAAACAAGTTATTTTGAGAATTACACTCTTGCAGTGTTAAGTTTCAGAATCTTCTGAATGTCTTTGCAGGTGCTACTTTGCCACGACTTTCTAAATAAATGCACTATTATCATATCAGCACTCAAACTGCTTTATTAGAGGCTATATTAAAATTCCAGCTGGTAATATTGTTTACATTAAATATGCTGAATAATGAATTTAATGTTTTGTAATACGGTATAGTGGCTATAAATGTTTTGTACAGTTTTGTTTGTGTCTTGCTATTCTGAACAGGCAGGACACTGAGTTTTACATTTTTTTGCAGCTGGTAAACTACAAAAATGTGTATCAAAATAAGTTTTAAAACCTTTTTAAAATCTTTTGATTTAAATGACCTTTTTTTAAACCTCCGCTTAAGGCCCTTTCTTTTTATAGGCTCTTTGTTTACACAAATAGTCTATTTACATGACAACAAAAACAAGGGAAAAATACAAGTAAATTATAGAGGAAAAAAGAATACATAGAAAGATAAATGAAATATATATGAGGTACTAGTCTAATAAAACCAAAGACGTCTAAGAACCTTCAGAGAATGAGGTGATGGTTAATACGTTTCTCTGTGACCAGCAAAATAATCCAATACAAACAGCCTCCTCCATGCTGAACAGTGGAAACCACACCATCACAACAAATGCACTTTCTTTCTCTCCCTGAGGGAAGGGTGGTTTCAAGCAGCTGTACTCAAACTATTGACAGATCCCATACGTTGTCTTTGTTTATCATATACTGCCAGGTGCGTCAGTCACTGTTCGTTCTTCAGGGCACGGAATCCATACAGATGCAATGGCAAATTTATAGCAAGGGGCAGCTCAATAAAAGTTGTAGCAGTGTTTCTAAATCCAAAAGGAGTCACTACAAACTGAACCTAGCCAAATGAGTGGTCCCAAAGCAACCTTTGTAAAGTCTTTTCCTTTGCCATGTTCATCCGTGGAACTTGCCAATACTTACACTGTAGGGTGCCCTCCAAAGCTGCCTTTGCATTGAATCCCTTACATAACATTTTATTCTGGTCAATGGTAAAGCAATATGAATCATTTGGCTCATACAGAAGTAGTGCAGGCACACATCATAAACATTGGCTGGCTGGCTGACATTTCATGTACATTTTGCCAGATAAAATAATAATAATAATAATAATAATACCTTCTCCATTCCACTGTCCTTTGAAATACATTTGTATCTATCTATCTATGCCACCACACAGTTTTAATAAGGTTTCTTTCTTAAAATTATAGCCATCTGCCCTCCCCCCCTTGTCATATGTCTTGGTTATTTTCATAATTTCTCTTTTTCTCAGTCATAGCATTTCTCATGCCAGCTCTCCTGTAGATGAATATTGAATTTAATAACCCAGCCTGTCTTGGATGTTAATTACCTTGCATAAACAATTACTGATGGATGTTTAATAGCAGACAATATTTTCTTTCCTTAGTTATAGATAACTCAACATATGATATTCAATAACATTTATTAGTTACTCAAAATACAGTCTTATTGTTAATTATGCATAAAAATGAGTTTTAGTGAAATGTTTGGAAGGGTTATTTTGGATTGCATCAATTATAATTTATTGCATCAGATTAACAAAAATCACTGACAACAGAAAATAAGTTGCACCAAGAGTTAATTCAAAAAAAAAAAAAAAACAGGTGAACTGCAAGAGCTGTGAAGTTCAATGCGCACCTCCAGGTTAAAATGTAAGAAAAGTTTGAGTTTCATTTAAATTTCTAACAGTAAATTGCATCTTTAGCCTATAAACCACAAATATATACTGTATGTATGTCAGGACTGTCATTACTAGAATATTTGCAATGCTGAAAATGATATGGTTTACAACTCAACAACTGGATAGCTGTCAGGAAATTATAGCCTTGAACTGAATGTTCATTTTTTAAAATTCCTTTTATTCCTTCCTTATTCCTTTATTCCTTTCTTTAAATTCAATAAACTAACGACTATAAATTCTTATTTTAACTATTTTTAATGATAATCTTTGCTGTTGCTTCAGTTTATTCAGCACTACTAAACCGAACAACAAATACTGCAACTTCCATATCCCTACCATGACTGAGGCAATTCCCAAAATAATTTAAAGCAAATAAAGTTGTATAGCGGATGCTTATATTGAGAATATTAGAGAAATGATTGATGCTACAAACAAAAAATTTAAAGTAGGACTTACGTGTATAAGTATGGCTCTCTGTGTGTGAGTGTGGAAGCCTCAAATGCGTTTTTTTGTCTCTATTTTGTTCTGATTTTCCGTGATCCAACAAACCAGACTTGCCTTCAAATGAAGTTACTTGATCGGAAGCCCCCCCCCCCCCCTCACCACGAGACACTTGCAACAAATCATATTTTTCTTTAAAAATAAAAAAGCATTTTTATCTGAAAGCACGACTGCAGTGCATGTAAAATATGGCGAAATGCTGACAAAGCTTTGGTGAACCTGGTATGTTAAATTATGCATTCTGATACAAATTGCAATCAAGAGATGTGAAGCAACAAACCTGTTTGATCAAACAGTCAATCAAGGTGCTATTTCTACCTGTCAGTCTGTGTGCTATTTTAGCCAAAAGCATCGGTTCATGTGTTCCTATCTGTGGGAACTTGTTTACTTGCACTTATGTCTTGATGACAATTTCCTTAATAATAATAATAATAATAATAATAATAATAACAACAACAACAACAACCCAGGATAGGTTCCAGACCACTTCAGGATATATGGTTAACAAAAAGGGATGCGTGCATGGATGGATGGATGGGTGTGATCATCATCACCATTTTTACATCCTATTATTTTCTTCTTCACCACCTACCTCATTTTCAGCCTCAGACTCAACCTCAACCCCAGCCAAGCATGTGTGGAATCTAGTCTTTGGCCAAGACTGTCTACACCCACCTACCTCCTGAAAACTAGAGACTGACAAGAACAAAGAGAGTCGTCCCTGCTCAGATTCTGCCTGGATTAAAAAGGTCCACATAGAAGGTTGAGAAACCAGGACAAGTCGATGGCGACTTAATAGATGACCAAGATCTGATCATTTGGACTTGATGAAATGCTGCTATAGGTACATTTAGGACCAGCTGCTGCCACTTGACAGGAAGTCAGCTTTGTCATTTAAAGCAGCTGGTCTGAGCAGCTAAGATGGTGTTTTTGAGTGATCCAGGGTAGAATTTTTAGTTGCCTAGGTTGGCCTGGTTTTGGAATGTGTGGGGACTTACTTGCGGCTTTTGTGATTTTCTTGTGTTATTGTGGCCTTTTGTCTAGTGAAGCCTACCATCTGGTGGCTGCCTCTTCCTCATAACTGGCCTTGTAGGCTGTGCAAACACGGCTTTCCAGTCTGACTCTGCTGGTGCAGAGTTTCTATGTTTTCCTCATAACTGTGCGTTTCCTTCCATGGTCCAGAGACACGTGTTCCAGGAGAACCGGCCGCTATAAATTGACTCTAGTGTGTACATGTGCTATTCACTGTGAGCAAGGGTGTGTGTGTGTGCGTGTGTGTGTGAGAGAGACAAACAAAACAAAGCCAGTTTTACCCTTACTTACTGCAGTCTTGTTTAATGAAATGTTAAGCATATGATTTGAAAAAACGCACAAAAAGTTGGTGTGATTTCATTCTATGTTTTAAACTGTTAAACAATTTCTTTACTACATAAAAGCGTAATTGTGTTAAAATATTAGGAAATGTGGGAACTGCTGTAAAAATCTGTTTGAGCTAATGGCAATCCCATGATGCTACAATTTTTTTAAATTTTTTTTTAAATCGGCACTGTCAGAACTGAGTAGCCAACATAGATTTTTAAACTGTCACAGGCTGACAGTAAACTTATATGACTTCAGTGAAAGATGGGATGATTTGCGATGGTGTGTTGTGCTGTGCCAGACTGAGAAATGCTCAAAATGGAAAGGAAATCCACCCAGAATTGCCATTATTTTTGCTCTAACTGACTGAGTGCTCAAGTGTGTGAACTGCATGCTGGGAGATGGAAAAACAAAGAAACTATTTTAACTGTGGGTTCTGTATTTTAAAATTAATTAAAATACCGATAACGGACGGAAGAGAACACCAGGCTTTGGGCTACGCTCATTCTTCCACTCAAAAAAGATTAGTTTTAGACACTTTGTATGAAAATTGGAAGCACAAATCTTTTGTTTAAACCTTGAGAACAGGTGTCATTATAATATTTCCAGTTTGTACTTTGCAAAAAAGTTTAGAATTTAATTTTTAATGTTAGTTTTACAGTATAAGATATTGCATTATATGAATGCTGGCAGCTCCTTCGTTATCTGCTTCCGGATTTTTCTTTGGGTTTCTTCATGGTAAATGCACGCACAGCAGGAGGTCATTTAAAGATCTTAAACCGAGTGTTAAGTACACAAGTCTGCAGTTGACCCAGTGTCCACATTATTATATGCAACACTTGCTAGAAGTGACAAAGATTTCACACAGCTGGACAGTGTGATTCAAAGTGATGGAAAGGAACAACAGAACATTTTGGCTTAGTTGTTAAAATTACAGTACGTGCTTGACGGAGAAATAACGTTTTCTTTTGGTTACAATGTTTTTGGTTTACTGGGTTTTGAGGTAGAACACGTGCTGCATTTGTTGCGCATCCAACAACGCAGTCGGAAAACTGCGAAGCCTAGATAAAATTTTTTTTAAAAATGACACCATGTGTACTTATTGTGATGACATAAGTATAAAAATCAAGTTAAGTGTTTATTAGGGGAAATCCGGTGCCTCTGCACCGTTTCCATGTTCTTTCTGTAGTTTAGTGAGTTTCTTAAAGGTGCTCTGGTTTCTGCCCACAGTCCAAAGACATGTGCTTCTGATAAACTAAAGACTATAAATTACCCATTGTGTGCATGTGTGAATAAGGGGGTTTGTGTGATTCCTTTGCAATGGACTGGGTTCTTTTTCATAGTACACTTTTTTTGTAATTTTTTTTTGCCTTTCAGCCAGTTGTTTCCAGGCTAGGGCTTGGACCACTGCGCACAATTATTTTTATATCATTTTATCTATTTATTTATTACAGTCATTGAAGAGTTTATGTCTTGTTTCTACCCTCGAAAAGTCGTTCCTTGGATGTTCCCTTTCACGTCTCAAAGAAACAGTTCCAGCAAACACAGTGAAGCTGATATGGTGATTTGAAAGGGGTCTACTAGAATATTAAAGGGCTCCCAATAAATTGCAAAGACACGCTTAGTGATCATGGTGAATTGTGGTAATGCATTACTTGGCGTTTACTTATCTGGTGTGGCCGTTTTGCTATTGGAGCTGAATGTAACATTTATTGAAGTTGTACATCCAGGCAATTCATATTGTAAAATATAGCAGTGTATCTCAGGATAATCCTTCTACTGCAATTTATATTCATGTATTAAATACAGGACTAATGATGGTGGGTTGTTACTAGTTCAGATGAAAATTATTTTTTGTTTGTGTGTTTGAATGGTTTTTTTTTTTTTTTTTAAATCGCCATTTCAGCAAACTCAAAGGGGTAGATCATAATTACCATGGCTTTTGGGAATTTTGTCTTGCATGCATCATTTCAATTGTTTTCTGCTTTCCAACTTCAGTGAACTTAAGGGACTCTTGTGCAAACAACCTGACTAAATATAAAAGACATCTGATTAGTATCATATGTACCTTTTTTAAGATATGATAGAACCTCATTCTTGACTAATTGTAGTAAGAATCAAACCTGCACTATATTTCAATATTTATATACATATAAATTACTTTTTTGTCTAGTTTTCCCCTGTGGGTGGTAACTCTCCTCAGACTCTGGCCTCCTACCATACACCTGGGAGTTTGAGGATATGGTGCAGTAGTTTTGCTGATCCTAGGATTGTACCATTCTGGACTGAGACTGATGTTGTCACAGCTGGGATCTGATGGAGCCACTCCTCTGGCTTAGGTGTCACAGCCCCAAGGGGTCCTATCACCAGTGGGAGTACCTTGGTTTTCACCTTCCACATTCTCTCCAGTTCTTCTTTCCACTATACAGGTTTCCCCTGCTATCCGAAAGTTGAGCATTCACGTGAAACCTATCGTAAGCTGAAATGGCATAAAGCAAAGAAGCACTTGCCATTAATTTATATGGGAATTTTTTTAGCGTTCCCAGACCCAAAAAATAACCTACCAAATAACACTAACATAGTGTTATGGAATGATGTGATAAATACACAGCCTATATAAAGTAGAAATAACGTATGTACGGTGTAGTTTCACTTACCAAAATCGGAAACTTCGGCAGCTTTCGAGATTCTTTCTCTCTGTGCGTAAATTGTACGAAGGGTGGACACAGGTGAGTTCAGCGCACGCACGATCTCTTTATTCTGCTCACCATTAATTTATATATTATATATATATATATATATATATATATATATATATATAATATACTGGACATATATATAATATATATATGTCCAGTTTTACACTAGCCGTAACACCCTTATGAGCTCTTATGCTTTTCTGATACCTTAGGACACGTCTTGCAAACGGACGCACAAAATAAATCGAGCTAAAGCACAGACACTCACAGGCACAGTTCAAAGCTACGGTAGCTTGATGCTGAGTGCAGTTTCCGGGGAAGGAGCTGGGCGGTGCTGTTCGCACTGCCTCTATAACGGCTCGCCGCCAAACAAATGCTGAACACTATTTTCGCTTTTTGCCTTTTTTCGTAAAAGTGAAAATCCTCTTCGAATTTTTTTCAGTTAGTGAAAACAGGTACTAATGTTGGTCTTTTGTAAAAGCAAAGTGGCATAAAGCAAACTTTTGAAAAGCGGGGGATACTTGTGTGTGTGTGTGTGTGTTTCATTCTTACAAAGGAACTGTAAGGGGAATAGTGATTGGGACTGTCAAATTACCAGTAGGTCTCCAAGCTGCCACTGTTGTTATAATGCCAATATCCTACTGTGTAAGTGGGTAAAACAGCACAATGCACAACGTGTACCGCTGGTGCCTCATGACTCCTAGACTGTTGTTTCAGAAGTAGGTTTAAGTCTGACTCATTCTGTGTTGTTTGCAATTTCTTCCTGTGTTTCTGTAGGTTTCCTCCCACAGTCCAAAGATGTGTATGGATGAAAGCAAGGGTATACAGTACTGTGTAAAAGTCTTAGGCATGCAACTTCAATGTCTGTTGAGGAGTACAGGTAGATTCTTATCTACCAT
>UFQX01000119.1:6937-20139 GCA_900497675.1 Arapaima gigas
GGGGGGGGGGGGGGGGGGGGACAAGAGGTGGAAAAGCGAACGGTTCGGCTCGCTGTAAGTTTGTTTGCACGGCGGCTGCGAGGATGTTTTGCGGTCCCTCTCCACAAATATTTTATCGAGCCTTCCCCCATCTAATGAGGACACCTGAAATATTTATTTGCTTACTTCGTTTTTGTTCTCCCCGTTTTGTTTGTCGTCGCATGGCATCGCGATTTCTAAACCGTCGCGTCGCCCTCTATTCCGCAGGGCGAGGGATCGCTTCATCTCACATCACGGGGAGAAGTGTTGGGCGGCAGCTGAAACAAGCTGAGAACAGCCACTAATACTCTCTCGGCGTCTCGGCTTCGGCGGCAGGAGTTCAGAAGTAGCTGGTATCAAACCTTTTTTTTTTTATTCCAATTAAACATGTATGGCAACAGTGCTGGGATATGCAAGACAGTATCAATTCGAAATGTGTTCACTTACGCTCAATAGAACCCATTATCAGCAAACCGCCGTCACAGCATCTGTGTTTCTGCTGCAGCTCTGGTCAAAGTTGGATATAAATACCAAACTGCCCGAGTGCCAATCATCTTAAAAGACAGCAGTTGTTTTTTAAATGAATATTCATGTGTGTGTTTTTCCACAGGGTGGGAGAAGGGAAGCACATAGTTTCTTAAAGCGGACACCGTTCAAGACCTGGTCCTCACCCCGGACCCGGACGAGTCCTCTCCACCCACGAGGCCGGCGGCCGTCCCTGTTCAAATTCGGGGGGGGGGCACGTATCGGACCCTGGACCAAGTTCTATAAACGATTTACAGAATATGTGTATGACGGCGCGTGAGTCACCCTCGTACACGTTCTCTTTCGGACTATTAAGCGCGGAGTAATTCTAGGGGTCCACGAGGCTCACAGACTAATTCCACGTAATTGTGAAGCTTTTAGCTACATTTGTGTGACCCGGTGCACTTTGCTCTGTCCGCGTTGCTTTTAAAATGATTCATGGCTGACTTGAGGTCACATCGCCTCTCAGCACCTCGCCGTGCAGTCGCCGGCATTACATCTTCAGGGGTGTCGTGCGACCGTCCAAAATTCCTCCTGCACGTTCGCGGAACGGTGAGGACACAGCAATCGAAGCCTTACAAGAGCAACGGCGGCACTTGTTACCGTTATCGTCACTATTGTTATTAGTGGTGTGGAAGTAAACGTGTACGTCCGACATTTTCCCCAAACACCGCGCTGTCCGCGAAAGGAAAATCTCGAGCGCTCCGTCGACAGCCCCCTTCGGACAAAACCCCCGTTTCTCACGGCGTCGACGTGCCGTAACCGTCAGTTGTTCGCCCGGGCGCCGCATTGGAACTTCTTCTCAAAACGTGCAGCTTAACTTTTCCCTCCCCGTTGAATCGATATCCTTGTATATTTCATGTCAAGCATGGAATAGCCACACGGTCGGCGCGCTTGTGCCTCTGATGAGTCTCAATTTATTTCTGCTGGCGATGCAAGATTCTGGGACAAGCGGAGGCCTAAATATTTAAACCTCTACAATGGTCTGGTGTGGTTGAAACAAGGAAGGAGAGGAGCCCTTGTCAAATATTCATGGACCGGCCTTTTCTAACGCTCTCAAAAGCGGAGTCGGCCAACACCGACACCTAGAAAGACTTTAAACCCGCTACGTGCTAAATAATAAGTGACAGAATAAATATCATAATTTAAAATTACCCCCCCTCCCGTACTAACCAGTGTTTTCTTATTTATTGCCATGTAGTTTTAATGATGCATTTTACAGCATTCATTACCACAGGACATTTATAGTCGTTGCAGTAAAACTAAAGCAAACTACTTCAAAATCAGAACCCATAACATACCGTGTGTTAATCCCCGCCTTTTCACATAGCGCACATTCTTCTCCAAAATGACTTGCAAATGTTTATGTCTTTAAACAGCTGGGCAATTTTCACCGCGTCGATTCAAGTTTAAGCGCGGTTCTCAAGGGCACCGCAGCCGGAGCGAGGAGTCGAACCCAGGTTCAGGCTTAACCGCAGCTGAAGAACGAGGCTTATACGGTTGTGGTTATTTCTGTGCTCTGTTTCGTACATGGCGGCAGAAGGAATTTCGTGTAAATTTGTGTGAGGGATTTCATATAAAACCTTGCAAGCTTAAAAGCCACATCTTTCACCCCTCCTGCTGTTTATTGGCCTTTCGCTCCGATATCGTGTGCAGAACAAGAGCGACCGACTAGGACAGGTCCCGGTCTTGCGCACGCGGTTCCTGGAGAACCTCAAGTTCTCGCCGCTGTACGTGACGGGAAACACACCCCGGCGGTTGTTCTTCTCCCGCAGTCTTTCTGCGCACGTTGAACCTCTTTCTCTGACGCCCTTCTTCTATCTGCACTTCATCCCAACTCGAGTTTCCATCCTGCTTGTTCCACCAAGGCCCCAAAAGCTGAGTGGCTTTTCCGTTCTCAACATCCGCTCATTGAGTTTTAAACTACATATCGTCCACATCTCTCTTTCTCAGGTGTATATATATATATATATATATACACACCTATATACCTATTTATATCCCATCTTCAGTTTTTACCTTTAAAGTTGCCTGTTAAATAGGTTTATCCGTCCTCACATTGCAATCTGGCACAACTCAACCGTCTGTACAAGAGACACAAGTTCTTACTTGGAAGGAGGAGGAATTTGGTGTTGTTGAAAGCACTGTGCTAAGTTTATCTACAGTGACAGCTGTTTATGTGCTTCCTTAATGTGTGTCCGTGTTCAGTTTGTCAGCTTTTTGCAACCTGGTCAGTGTTAGAAGAAAGGAAGAAATGCTGCTTGTAAAGAAGAGGATGAAGGACCCGTTCCAGGACTTTCAAATATGATAGACGTGTTGAGTCACCTGTGGTCCGCCGACACGCCAGAACAGGCCCGGTCCACTGGGCGATACGGTTGCGCAGGGAAGCTGAACGTGAACTCAAAGGATTTTCTCGAAAACAACCGAAATCAAACGAAAGACAAAGGAGAAAAAAACCTTTGTGGCCAAAAAAGATAAACTAAATTAAAAGCGCTTTCTGGAGACAAAGCAGAAAAAGGGGAAGAAAGACCTCAAAAGGTCACTGGGAAAAAAAAAAAGTTAAAAACAAAATAAAATTCATGCTAAACCCCGGCACAGCCTGGGCCCTTGAGGCCCATGAAGGAAGTCTTGAAGTCAACTTCTTATTCGTGCCCTGTCAACAGGTGCACCTCGATCCAGGTGTGGCCACCAGCCAAGGTTTGTGGTGGCGACGACTAGAGCTGCTGTCGTTCTCCAGCCTCTACCCTTTTTCCACACGTTCTTCTGAAATATTTACTGTAAAGCGGGACTCTGTTAAAACTGCTATAGTCCCCACGATCACCTGCCGGTGTCGCTGTGATAGATTCTGGTCCGCAAGACACACAGATTCAGTTGCTGGGTGTTGAGAGTAGAAACGCTCGCAACGTTACCATCGCAGCTTTATTTTTCTTTACATAAGGTCCTGGGTTCAAATCCCTGCTCCTGCTGTAACCTCGATCAAGATATTTACCAGGAATTGATACGGGAAGACTTACCCAGCTGAATCAACGGGTAAAATGTTGTAAGAAGCTTACTGGATAAACATAAAGTTGGAAATTGTCTTGGGCAAAGGAGTGAGAGAAATAACTACTGTGGGACCTTCGACGTTCTGATTTATTTTGGATAAAACGAGTCTTTTCGGCTCGGCTACCGTGAACCATTTCTCGCTTCTACCGGTCAACGTTCAGCTTTAAAGCCCAAAAACCAGATTTCACCGTACGGTCTGAAGTACCTACTGTTCACAACAGCGAGACCAAGAGGCATCAAACATTTCGGCACATTAGAGCGGTTTTTTACTCTTGTAAACCTCGAAACCGAACAAGATTTCATCACTGTTAGCAAAGGCCATTATTTTACAGGCCCATTTTTTACAGTCCTTTAGAAGGTATTGCCTCAGCCGGTGTCATCTTTAAAAGGGCACTATTTGCCCATCCACACATAGGTCTCCATTCATCTCTTGGAAGCTTTTCTACAATGGATTTGTCATTTCGAACAGGGGCCGCATGCTGTTCATCAAAGTCTCGTCCTTCTGGCCGCGGCTGTCATTTGAACTTGTCGACCACTTTAAGAGTTGCCATCATCCGAGTGATTTCGTGTCCGATTCTGGCAACTGTGAAACTTGAAACGCCAACGGCTCGACCGCTAAGGTGTCCCATCAAAGGACACGAGGCGGACAGTGACGGAAAAACGGCCCCGTCTCTGCTACGATCGGGCGTAATGGCAGATCGGGACGGCGGAGTTACAAGGACACGTTGGGAGAGCAACTTTAAAATGCTTACAGACCATCTCAAGGCGATAAACCATCTGTTCCGGGAAAGCGGCTCTGCCATGAGGGAACGATGTGAGACGCCGCATCGGGAGCTGTTTTCTATTTTAGGGTTTTTCTTTTATACCGTGTGCCTCGACATAAAGACATCTCCATCTTCAGATTGAGATTCGGTCGGCGTCTCCTTCCCTCCACATACAGATTTATCCTCTCGTTGCAACGGGATACTGAAGTCACGTGAAAACATTTGCATTTTAACGTATGGCTCAGCAACGGGGTCAAAATTCTGATTTGTTGGCCGCTGACAGCCCTGCGCTTTAGGGAGTTAATAAGTCAACGAAATCTAATAAAATCCGATAGATGGGAATAATATTTTATGAATCGTATTTATAACTCGTGTTTTTCTGTTCGTGTTATTGTTTGGCAGTTTTCTCTGAGGTAAACAACTGGAATCCAAAAAATTAATACATAAATAAATGTAATCATTATACTTCTAATGGACATTATATATACAGCCACCAGAGGCAATAAATCACTCCGTGTTGCAAGTATTTTCCTGGTATTTTCTACTTTCCCAGAGTCTTAACACTCCGCTTTCAAGATCACATCACACGCTTTCGTTGTTTAGATGTTAGGCAGATGCTTTTATCTTCTAAAGCCTAAAAAAGTTTTACTTCACGTCACTTACTCGGCTGAATATATTTACAGACGTAACTGCAGTGAAGTACGACCCCGAAGCGCACAACTTCACTACCCCTCTTCTTTATGTCCATCTCTCCCTCTTCACGCACACGTCTTGAGACCTGTTCTCCTGGACGTTCCAGATGATCAACCGCCGGGTCACTCGCTGATACAGACGGCCAGGAATCAGCCTATTTCGTCTTTCTCCGAGGTTGATGATCCATCACGTCTCGGAGCCTAAAGCTGTTTGACTCACGTCTGTCTCTGGATGCACTTTTATGTTTTGGGTGGATTTGGAAAGACTCCTCCGCTAGATGAATGGGTACTAAAACCATAAAGTTATCAACTGTGATGTCATCGTGACAGTGCGGTGGACTTAACTAAAAACTGAAGTCACCGTGAAGCCGAAATAAATGAAAAACTCAGAAACACAGACCCTGAAACTCAGCGGACTCAAACTGGCACGCAATCCGTGTTCACGGAGTTCACGAAAGCTATTAAATCTCTTCAAAGCAGAAGGCAGAAGTCCCCGAGCACAGAAAACCCTCAACCAGAATTTTCTGTCGGACTCTGACTCACATCCACAGTGGCTCGCGCTCCTTTCTCTCCTCTCATCATTTAAAGTAACACAAAAGCCTCCAAATCTGAACTAGGTTCAACTTGGTCCTAATTCTAAA
Source organism: Arapaima gigas (assembly GCA_900497675.1). Taxonomy (NCBI): domain Eukaryota; kingdom Metazoa; phylum Chordata; class Actinopteri; order Osteoglossiformes; family Osteoglossidae; genus Arapaima; species Arapaima gigas. The sequence goes on from UFQX01000119.1 coordinate 12,623, forward strand.
AAAAAAAAAAAAAAAAAAAAAAAAACAAACGGCACGATGGACGATAACTGGCAAAGAGAGATGAAACCAGGCCCTCTCTGANAAAAAAAAAAAAAAAAAAAAAAAAAAAACGGCACGATGGACGATAACTGGCAAAGAGAGATGAAACCAGGCCCTCTCTGATACTCCACAGTTGATGTTGTACCCCAGCTGCTAGGACAACTAGAGGATTTCCCCTTAAGCCCCCATGTTGCCGACATTGCCTCTCCTTTTCCTGAGAACACAGTGGCAGCGCTTCAACATTCAACAGACCTTTCTAGGTGCCAGCGCTTTGGCCTCGTTCTGGAGCCTCTTCCAAAAACCCAGGCAAAACCGAGGCCCTCATCCCACCAGGGCCCTTCTCACACTCCATCTTTTGAACATACCTCTTTAAAAACACCTCTTGGGCACCAACTGCCCGACAGCGCCGACTGTGAGCCTAGTCCGAAGTGCGGCTCACGACGTGAGCGAGGCTGGCTGACGTGAAGTTTTAAAAGCCGCAAGTATCCAGTTGGCAAATTTATCCTGCTTGGCACTAATCTGAAGTTTTTAAAAAATATATTCAGTCAACACAATTTTTCCCAACATAATCATCACTGGTATTTCTTGCATGAGCAAAGCTGCCGTCAAGCGTCTTATGGCTGCTCGGGCTCCACTTACGAGGCCTAAAATTTCTTCATTAATATAAATGGTTTCGGATTACGAAAAAGAAAGCGATAAATGAGCGTACGAATGAGCTCCGGGGTGTTTGCAGCGCCCTGTCCATACGACGGTGCTACCACTTTTTGCACTACTGTCGTGTGGCACGAGAACAAACAACTTCTTATATTATCGCAGCGTGCTTTAACCCAGTCGGTTTCAGTTCATCTCACCACCCAGTCTCAGCTCAGCCCAGCTCGGCTCGCCCGATCCCAAGACGGCCCTTTCTAGCTCGGCCTACGTCAGCCATATCGGGCCTGACCCAACCGAGTCCATACCAGTCCTGGGCTTATCCAGCACAGCTCAGTCCAGTGTGTTCTGAAACAGCTGAGCCCACCTGGTCCCACTTGAACGAACCCCAACCTAGCCAATCTCAGTCCAGCCCAGCCCTGCCACGTCTAATTGTTCAAGTTTCCAGTGAAATGTGTCCGAGGCCATGGATCTTTACCCGTAAAATCCCAGTAGCAAAGACTCTGGCCCCATTTCCCAGCCGACCAATCTATTCAACGTAGGAAAAAAGGACTAGAGAGAAAAACAATTCTTCTTCCATCAATCATCTGTCTCAAAACACTCTTCAGCTTGATGCTGTTAGCAAACCCCATCTGTATTTGATCTGGATGGGCCTCCCAGGGTCAGCTTCAACAAGGATGGCCCGAGACTGCGTGCATCGCTGTGTGGGCTAAATGGGGCTCACGGCCGCCGCCGCTTGCAAACACGGGGCCCTGCGTTAGGCGGAGGAGCACGTTCCGAAAGAAAGAACGGTTTTTTCCCTGCGCTAACCTCCGCCTCGATTTCAGCTCTGCGAGGTCCCGAGTAAGGCTGCGCGTCTAAGACATCGGCGGCCGTCTGAGGTCCTAAGTGAAGGCACTTACCGGCGCAACGGAACGTGTGAAAAAAACCACAGACTGGCATCCGTTTTGGTTTCACTCGGAGGAATCTGAATAGCGTCGAGAGGAAACAATGCAGTTGCCGACAGCTGGGCAGTTTCCACGTTAACGCGATTCGATCCCCTTTCAGCCGACAAGATCACGCGAAAAACATCCTATTTTAGCCCGGTTATCGTAGCCTCCCGGTTTGGGGACCCGCCGTGCCACCCATCCACCCTGTCACTGATCCAGGCTGCTCCGTTCATCCCCGAACCGGAAGACCTGATCTCTTGGAGGTAGCCAGCACAGACCTGAACTCCCTCAGCCAATTTCACGGAAGGATAATCTTACGGCCATGGCTTCACAGTCTGGAGAGCCTCTTCAAACTGTTAGGGGAAGTGTGAAAATATAATTCAACTTTATTAACAGTGGAACAGGTACCGTGTAATGCTGCTGTACGCTATTTATACCGGCGGTCCAATCAGAGGCACGTTGTGAGGCACAGCCCTTTCACAAAGAAAAGCCTTCGATGTCTTCAAGGGGACTTTGGAATGTTCCCGGACATCCGTAGTGTTTGCGAGGTCTCTGACTTGTGCTGACCGCGATTAAACAAATGCCGCTTAACAATAGGGGCCTCGCATCTCCGGACACGTCGGTGGCGGAGTTGGAAAAGGAGCGAGGGAACACGAACAGTCGCACACACACACACACACACACAGGATCACAAGGGAACACACACCTGCTAGCTTCTGAATGATTACTTTTTTAGAGTCTTGAAAGCATTTTTGCACCTTCGAAATAAAGGACTACAGCAATCGTGCTCCCGAACTGAAAAATATGAAAAGAATCACTACGGACGCGGTGTTTTGCCAGGTCAGCCGCGTTCGCTTTTTTCCTTTTCACCTTTTCACGACGTGAAACACCCCTCCCCCCGGAGAGCTCTGTAACAAGGCGCACCTGTACGCATCACCCTGTCTGCTCAAATGTCTGTACGTGCAGCAACAAAGATTATTTAGCACCTCGCTGTCACCTGCTAATGGCATCAATGAAAGGCAATAAACAGAAGACATTCATTACGTTGCACCAACAAAACGTGGATTTAATTTAGACCCAGCAGCTTTAAAACATGAAAAGCCCAAAGCGCTCCATATATCCAAAGCCAGCCCAGGGTAACCCTACAGACTACTTTTTCCGAGTGTATTTTAAATGCTCTTTCTCCGGGGCGGCTGTTTCCGGGCTTTTTTACGGTCGGCGTTGGGACCCTCGAATCAGGAGCCAAACGGACGGAGGGAGACACCCCTTGTTAACCCACCGTAGGTGTGACGGGGAGGACCGTTTGTTACCGAGGTGGCTTCGCTCACATCTGCAGCACAGCGAGCCGGTTGCCTACAAACACGCGGCCGGACCGGTACCGCCGCCCCCCCCGCACGGCGCGCACCGGGGTGGCAGCCACCTTATCGGCGGCGAGCTAACAGGCTGTCATTAGCCGCCGTTCGGCAGGGGAGCACACGCGGCGCAGCGGGCAGACCCAAAATGCTTAACTAAGCACCGGCGTTATCTCATTAGGCCCGGTGCTCCGTTCGATGTATAAAACATGAAGCGCGCACTCATTTAATGTGTAATTTGAGTGAGAGGGGTTGGGGGTGGAATGGTGGAAGAGGAGGAGGAGGAAGAGGTGGGTGGGCTTTCGCGCTCCCTCTTGTTTCAATAAGCACTAGAGGGTCCCCGGTCCCAGCCGCCAACATGCTGAGGAGGCAGGAATTCGCTCTGATTAGGCAGCTCGATTCGGAAGAGAGCTGCAGCGATTAGAGTTACTCCACCAACATGTTGCCCAACCCTCTCCTGCTGCTCCAGCTCGCGCGCACACACACACACACACACACACACGGCTTTCAGACACAGCTCGTCCTCCTTTACTAGCGCTTTACCTGTAACCTCAACGTTCCTCCTTCGCGTAGGATCCTGCCCATCCTCACCTGTACCGGCGCCAAAGCGAGCTTTGATTTGAGTTGTTCGCACGTGAACGTGCTTGCGGAGCGGTAAGCCGAGACACTCCAGCCGATTTACCACGGGCCCTTCCCACAACAACACAACGACATGGGTGGTGCTGATCCTTTCTGGAAACTTCTCAGCACAAGCGGTGAGGGACATGGCTTAGAATCTGAGGTCTAAGATGCAGAACTCTATGGAGAGCTCTCAAAGATAGGCACTGCAGGAGGAGCTGCACAGAAGTCAATCTGGTTGCTAGACAGCTCTCCAGGGCAGCGGTGTGAATTCCAGCCCTGGATGAGAAGCAACAAGAGCAACAGAGAGAGCGAACGATTTCTAGATGCTAACCCCCCCCGACTCGCACCGTTTGAGTTTCTTCGAACCACCAGCGCAGATTAATGACCCCTCCGCCACCGAGGCCAGACGAGACCAGCGGTGAGACCGACAAACCACGTCGCCGGGAGCTGAGGACCCCCTGCCTTGATCGTGTGACCGGCTCACCTGCTCCTCAACATCACTTGACTCAGCTTCACTGTCCTACACAATGTTGTTCTTAGCAGTGTAACCTGTCTCAACTGCTGCTACTGCCACTATTTCCTATGTGTAGAAGACCAGGAGGGCGGCAGCCGCTGGCACTCGGACCCCCAGAGGTTCCTGTTTGGGAGTTTTTTTTTGTTTTGTTTTGTTTTCCTCTCCTCAGTTGCTGGCAGGTTTACTGTTTTGCAGTTATACCCCATATAGTTGTTCTCGTGGAAATTTAACCTCCATCTATAGCTTCACTATATGCTTGTTCTCTGTTCCATCGTCCGAATCTACTGTTCAGCTCTGAGTCCCCGTGTGAGAAGATGCCTCTTTAAAAATAAACTGAACTGAACACTAAATGATGCCACAAGCATTATAGTCAGTGTGTCACTTGGCTGCAGTGTGAAGCCCCAGTGCAGACCTGTGAAAAGTGGTCTTCTTACCAATGGGAGACAGTTCAGGGACACTTCCAATGTAGGGTCCTTCCAGGAACTTGGGCTCACTGTCGTTGATGTCCTGCACCTTGATGACAAACTCAGACTCAGGCTCGAGCGGTCGGTCAGTGAGGCGGTCCCTGGCCTGGGCCCGGAGAGTATAGTAAGTCTTCTCCTCCCGATCCAGGCGCTCGGTGGCGTGGATGTCCCCCGTGATCTCGTCGATGATGAAGATGGTACCCGCTCCTTCTCCAGAGATGGTGTACTTAATAGAGCCGTCGCCCTCGTCCGAGTCGGAGTGGATCTGTAGAAAAGAGGCAAAAATAACACCGCAAAGGAAGAGTTTTTCATTAACTTGCGGCCCCAGAGACCTCCTGCTACGGTGCTGTAGAACTTTAACGTCTGACGTAATGAAGTTATACGCCAGACGTTGGCTAAACAGCTTAAAGCGACGGAAAAAAACAAACAAGCGAGATTTTTTAATAACAAAGTTTTTAACAGATTTTCTCTACTTCTCTATTCCCCGTTTTAGTTAAAATGAGTAAACGTACATGCATTTAACACTATTCATATTTTGAAATGAAAATATCGAACATTGCAACCATAGGCGGCTGGTAACAGAGCTATCAGTCTGTAAACGGAGTCCGTGAATTTACCGTGATACAGTAAAATTTACCCCGTTGTTTATACAGGGTCAGTGGCCCAAAGCTGCCCTGTGGTCCGCTTCGCAGAAATAAATAACAATACTGCACAGATTTGTCTGACTGTACAGCTCACTTGCGGGTTTTCACCTTTTTTTGTTGCCAGTTCACCTCCTGCTCCGAACGCCCAGTGAACTAAGACTTTCGTCTGCCGAAGACGGTGGGAATAAAAGACGTTTCGCGAATGACTGCGGCGAGTTTCTCCGCTCTCACTTCGGACATTTAGTCCCCAGCTGTGTAAAAACACGCCGGTTACGCGCAAAATAATCCATCTAATAATCGATTAATTCCCTGCGCAAAATTCACACGTCGGGTTTAAAGGCCAGAAGTGCACACAGAAGAGGGTTTCAACAGAACCTCTTACTTTCAGCTGAACGGTTGTCGTCGACTCATTTGCGCGTCACTGCTAAACGTCATTTACCTGACCGGTAATCGACCCCTTCACACAGCCCGGGGGTGTTTTCTGTGCCCGTCCCCCTCATCGAGGAGACGACAGAGGGGCTTCGGCGTCGGCCATCCGAGAGGGTTAAGCCGACGCGTTGTCTGGGGGCGCGGAACGTTCTAGATTTCCGAGCGCGAAGTCGCCGCGTCCCCAGACCTCCTCGCACCGACAGCAAAGGGAAACGAGCAGAAATAAGAGAAAACCTTTTGCCCGTGTTAATATTTTATAAACTGTTAATTAAATACCGGCTTCTATCTCCCCCTGCAGGGATTTTCATTAACTATTTGTCGTAAAGCAGGCGAATAAAGCAGCCCAGCTGCAATATTGCCCCCCCTACCTTTTCATTTTGAATCCACCCCAAGTCAAATAAATGACGGCCCAGAAAATATACACTTTCCGAGTATCAATATTTCAGCAATAATAAAACACAGCGTATCTCCCGGAGCCAGATATGGAGAGCGGTGCAATATCTGAGTCCGAGGCTCAGAACGAAATTATTTTTACGCGGCGGCACCGCCTCTGCGCCACACGCAACAATTAAAATGGCGCTTTAATGCAAGCACGCATATTTATCCACTTCGCGCGTCTGGCCGGGAAGAGGAACGCGAATCGCCGCCGCGGGCAAACAGGCCGGCCGGCCACCGGCGTCTCCGGGGTGGAAACCGGCCGAGTGACGGTTCCGCCGCCGTCTAACAAACCCAGACGGCGCGGCGTAAGAAGCAGATTCCGGGTTAGAACAAACACTCCGAGTGAGGTTCAAAGCGCAAAAACGGATCGTCCTCTCCACGCCACGCACGAAGTCGCTTCCGTACAGTCCGTATTTTGCCCCCATGGAAACGTAGGCCAGTCGTTTCGATCGAAATTTAAATCTGGCCGTTTTTGTTCATCTTATTCCCGAGGTAGTTTCAACCCCATTGTGCACAAATTCCCACCCGTGCAGTAAACATGTTCCAAACACAAAACGTAGTCTAGCGCTGTACCTGCGGGGATTCGAGGGACTGTTCCTCATTTAAACAGGTGAGAAAAAGGACACGTCGTAAACGGAAACCGTCCTTAAAATGAACCAACAAGCAAGCAAATAGTTTGCTTTGTGAATGCAGCACTTGATGGTTCCAGAGGAAAGATATTTGCTCAGTATTTTGGAGGAACGGTGAACAGCCAGTGTTTCCTACACTGGGAATAGTTAAAAAAAACATTAACAATTGTGCTTTTTATTTGAGAAGTTTACAAGCGCGACTTAATCGGTTCTTAAAAATAGCTTTGCTGTTCCGGGCTGCGCGATGTTATTCTCCGCCGTTTGATCGCATGAATTCGGAGGAGCGGAGGATAAATTATACGGAATGACGTGACTTTAGCCCCAGTCTTCCTACACAGAGGAACGGTGTATTTTTCACAGACGTTTTCAGCATTCAGCAGTTTTATTTCTTATTTATTTCCCACTGCATAACAATGGTGGTCCCCAGAGGGGGCGTGAATTTCTAACTGTACATTAACAACGAAAGGAAAGTGAATGCCCAGCCCTGCCGTTCTGCACAACAGACCAGCATCGATTATTAATCTTTGTTTTGGCCACTCCTTTGCCCAGGGCACGGCACAGTGGTGGATAATCTACTTTACAGTGATTTAACCATCTGCCCAGACGTGTAAAGTATTGATATTGCATCACCTGCCCGGACGGAAGCTACTACAGCAGGGGGAGGGATTGAGACTACGAGGTGATGGGCGACGGGCCGAGATCCTGGCAGCCGGACGCTTGCTGCCACATCCGAGCGGTGGGAGGACCGCGGTTTTTATGACGCGTGCTGATCTCAGCTGTTTCAGAGAGGGGGGGGGGGGGGGGGTCACA
>UFQX01000119.1:20201-147369 GCA_900497675.1 Arapaima gigas
GATACCGGGGGGGGGGGGGGGGGGGGGGGGGGGGGGGTACGGATTTCTGATCGATGGCCCTACCGTCTCTCGGAGGGGTCTGCGGTCGAAAGTGTTTGGCTTTATTTCGAGATGTAATGGGATTTGTCAAGGTACTTAGGGAGAATTAATAAGAACAAAAATTACTCAGCTGTATAAATGAGGGAAAACCTCACATTGTAACTTGCTTTGGAGGAAAGTGACAAATAAATGAACTTCGTGGCACTTTACTGCCCGTATGGCTAGAATGTCTCTTTGGATTCTACAGCATGACCCTGAGATCTGAGAAGCAGCAAAGCTACAGTCCCAGGAAATATCTATAATCTGTGGTCTTTATTCACCAAGGGCACTTCTAGAGGAGTAACCTATCTCAGTCCCATCAGGTACATCTCATATGTTCAGATACGACAGAACTTACAAACAAGGAGGCTTCTGGCAAAGATATGTTTCATGGAGATATCAGCAGTACCATTATGCTGTTCACTGACCTGGCAACGTGTGTTTTAGAAAACAGGCCAAAAGGCTGAATAGCTCATACAGACTGCGAATCTGTGTATGGATGTCTAAGATTATCCACACCGAGCAGATTTAAGTTCTCCGATCTCGTGATCTTTATCGAACCGGTTGACTGAAACCCGACGTCAAGACCGTTCGAAAAGCAAACGCTGAATGAGGACGGCTGACTGACGCGAGGAACTAGTCTGACCACCACGTCGTAGTCCATAGCCTCGGGATCTCCACCCTTTCTTTCCTACGTGTCACAGGACAAGGGATTCCTTGGTCACGACAATTTGAGGGTTCGGGCGGGAGAAGCCGGGTGACGTCGGAGCTGGAGCCCACGTTTCGGTCCTTCCTGATCTCCATCAGGATGCGGAGCACAGCGTTGTCGACTGCCTCTCGAATCCTGAGCCGAAAACCTAGGCCAGTTGCACACTTGAAATCTATAATGGCTTCGAGCAATTTGGCACCTTCTGAAAAAAACATCAGTGTCACCCACATCTTCGGAAAGGTTGCCGTTTAGCTCCATAGTATTATTTTTTTTCCATTATTATCCATTACTTTTTCATTATTAACATTTCGAGTTTAGAATCACAATTCAGCAAGTGCCGTACAGTGATCATAACTGAGCGTTGCCAGGCGACGGAGAACAAAAGCTTCATCAGGAGTACAAGCAGAAGGCCTCTGACTGCAATGGTGACTCGGGGACCTATTTTTTCCAATGTGGAGACTGATAAATTTCCAGGCAGCACATCGTGATCAATTGCAGAAGGAGGTTTCCTTTCATAAACTCCCCGAGCTCGGCTTCCACCTGTTCCCTAATATTTCTTCTCAAGCCTTCAGGGCAGCTGTGTTTGCTGTGTGGAAAATAGGTGCCAGGTTCCTTTCAGGGACCTCAAGGATTCCTTGGCCTTTGGTGCGGCTCCAGCGACGTGCGGCGTCGCGGTGTTTACTGGAAATTTTGGGGAGCCCGACCACTCGACCAGTCTTATATATATCGATATACAATGACAACACGGTTCAAAGCAACTTACAAAGTTAAATGTCAAACTTTAATCTGTTTACACTGATTTACCAATTTATACAGCTGAGTAAGTTTTACCGCGTTCCGTTCGAGGTGAGTACAACAGTAAGAGGGAATCCGAGGCCTGCCGGTTGCATCAAAAAAATAATAATAATAATAGTAGTAGTAGAAGAAGAAGTTCAGGCTGGGTTTACAGTCAAATATGATCCATTCTATTACCGATCTGCAGGCTTTCATTTAGTAAGCGGCGCCGAGCCAAACCTCGGCAGCATTTTGAGATGCGCTCGTGCTTCGGTGTGACCGTATCTGAAGTGACCTGACATTATGAAACTGTAATTTATGTAGCCCGAGATACATTTTCACCCGTTCAAACAGAGCTCGTCTCACAAAGACTGCGTGATGGAAATTCATCTCCGGCTGAAAGGACAAGGAGGCGCTTCGCCAGTGGGAACGTGCACCGCGGTAAACGTTTGCATTTGTTTTACTTTGCGAGCTGCCGGCGACTCGCGTTTCCTTTCCGCGCGAGGAGTCGGCCCTAGGAAAAAAAAAGCACGAACGAGGTTCTCGAACACCTGGAAGCTGCACCTGGAAGGAGCACCTGGAAGGGACGAGCGCCACCTGAGACGACGCGACGGCGAACGGCGGGACGCTCCAGCGACGGCCAAACGGGGTCTATTTACCGCGGCGGGAAACACTGTTTTTAATCAAGTGTGAACCGTACGGTAAACCACCGGGGAGATGCCGCTTCGTAAGGACTTTTCACACACACACACACACACACACACACACACTTTGTTCATTTAGTTGATGTTTATCTCCAAGGCTTCTTGCGACCATTTGAACACCAGGCTATTTACACTTTGCTGCCCGCTTGTACAGCAGGATTGCTGTGTTTCTACAGGAAAGCACGTCAGCCAAGGAAACTACGGCGCAAGAAACAATCCAGGGAGTCAAAACCAAGTGTGTCTGTTGCAGGGTGGTGTCCATAACTAATATGCCACTTGCTGCCTAGACAGCTTTGCAAAAACAACGTGTGTTGGAATCGGAAGCGGTCAAAGCCGACGGGCAAAGAAAGGATGACGGCGATTGTTAACTACGCGTGTTGGAGCAGCGCGAGGACAGAGGCCTCGTGGGTCGCGGAGGTCAGGGAATTTCATCTTCTAAATGCGTCGCGTGAACACGGCGGTTTACGGCGGCGTGGGCTCCCGCTTCCCGACGAAAATGCACTTCATTAGTGGATTAATAGGCAGGACAGTCGGGGCATCTTTGCTGAGCACGAAGAAAGTTATTCTAAATGGGGTGTTGAGGATAAAATGCTCGCTGGTTGTATTTAATCCTATATGGCCCTAATTAAACTTTCCGATTCCTCCGGCCCAGGATGAGTCCAGCAGCACCACCAGGCCCTGTTAATAGTCTTGGCTCCTGCCCTGCCTTCAAGGACTGCAATAATTCTTTGTAATTTTATTCAGAAAGTCATTTCTCTTCCCGGGGCCTTCCTATTTATACCTCGGTGGTCTCCCTAAGCCCCACCCACCCACGCAACACGCAGTAATGGACGGCTTCTTCTAGCCCAGACCTCAGCTTTGCGGCTAATGTCCTCCAACAGTGAAGGGGCTTAGTGGGAGGGAGGAAAAAACCGCGAGGTGGGATGTGTGTGGGAGGGGGAGGGGGGGCTGGGAAATGGCAGTTTTGAGACCGCTACCCTCGGTCGCACAGCGAGCGCGTCTGGCCAGAGTCTCTTCTCCCACACTTGACTCCCCTGCTGAATTATACATACCTGCGAAGAGGCAGCGAGAGCCGCCCTGTAGCCACAATGCATCACCTACCGCTTTGAACGGAACCTCATCACGTTTGTTAAATAATGCATCCGGGTATTAAGTCTGGCGTCGGGCGGCCGGCAGCCGTCTGCTCGGGACGCGTGCGGCGTTTCCACATTAGGGTCACGTCCGCCTGCGGGCCGGCCCGCCTCAGGACTCAGGACTTCGCTCTGATTTACCGCGCCTTCGCCGACTCGCACGAGCTTCCGGAATTTCCGGGAACAACAGACGCACCTGGACAAAGTACAGGACCAGCGACTCACCACGTTTACCTCCCCGTGTGTGTGTGTGTGTGTGTGTGTGTGTGTGCGCGCGCGCGCGTGTGAAGCCGACGTCCTGATGCCACACGGCCTCGGTTTTGCCCCAGATCCTCAAGATCCGTCTCCCTTATTAAGGCGCAAAGCCCAACGCACCTCCTGCACCGGGAACCGTCGGCTGTCAGCTCAAGCCGAGAGACGGAAGCGCTGCGGCACAGCGACAGCACTGAAGACCGACCTGCCTCGCAGGTGACGTGTGGTCTCTTTCAGCCCTGTCGACAGACACTTCAGTCCTCCTTTGAAAGCGGGGCGAGAAAAACCGCCCATTGTTGTGTAACAGAACACGGCGGGGACCCCGACAGGGTAAATATACTGCGTTCCAAATGATCGCTCGTGGCCCTTTAGTAACTGCAATCTGCATTAACTTGTGAAACATTAATAAAATCCGACCTGCTCGCTCTCAGACTTCATCAAACGTTACTACATTACATCCCCGCGGTAGCGGATGCCGAACACGGCCGTATTTATGCACGTGACACGGGAAAATAAATAATTTAAGCGGAACGTGCGGTGGGCCAATAAATTTGCCATTTGCTCACGCAGACTTTAAATCTCCTTATGTCCAGGCCTTCCAGTCCAAGACCAACATAGATCCAATTCCGTTATTTATTGCCTCACACAAACTTCTCATGTTATACAGACTCTTTAGCTATATTGCCCGTACGTCTGTTTTTCGGTCTTTTCAATCCATGCGCAACAAGTATCCTATCGACTGCAGCTGGTTTTGACCTTATTTGCATAGCATCACTTTGATGTGCACAATAACGTTCCGTTGCTGCTCAAATATGGAGGAATTCCAAATATAAATTATGCATTTCCTAATCTCCTTAGGCCAATTAATATATTCCAAGTAAAACACAGAAGCGCCGTACGCAACAAAACGTTGCAGGAAACACCCTATTGGAAACACGACCGTTGTTACGCCGCCGTATCGGAACTTCGCACAAGTCCCCCGCCAGCCGCGGCGGCGGCCAAAAGCATTTCACTCAATAAACGCTGCAAACAGCCATATCTGAGCAGACTGTTAAGTCCCAGGCTGACTGCAGCGGCCAAGAGAAAATCTCGCATCGTCGGGGAAGGACAAGACAGCATATTTTTTGTGTCACGCTGAATGGAGAGGAAAGAGAACCCAAAACAATCGCTTCACCGAGGGAGGCGGTCAGCAGGCAGACCTCCCGCCTTTCAAAGTAGCTGTGGGTAACAGTAAATAGCGGGTGGTGGTGGTGGTGGTGGGGGGGGCGAGTTCGATTTCAAACACGTCGACAATGGGAAAATGTCAGCTACGAGGTGGACGTCGGCTCGAGGAAGTTCGGGAGATGCTTTCCTCGCTCGGCCGTCCGCGAACCGCGTCTCCGCCGATAGGCCGGCGGTCACGGCCGCCGGGAGATAAGAACCGGCCTTTGGATGACTGTCGACAATAACTGCGATAACGGCCACCGCAGGAGACCGCTCGGCACACGGTTCCCTTAGCTCAAATAGATAAATAAAAACAACTGTCCCCGAGCTGCTCGGCAGACGAGGAAAAAACCGAGCGGACGACGACACGGTGCCGTCACACCGTTTCGTGCCGATTTGATACAAACTTGCAGAAATGGGCGACTGTTTGCGTGGAGTAAAGGAGCGGCTGTATCAGCCTGGGCAGCTGCACGGTGACGTTTGTGCTGCTCGGGCATTTTATCCAGTTGTTCTTCAGATCACCACCTTGAAGGGTTTCCACCCCCCGTTTATTTCCATTCCTTTCTTGTTGCACATGAATCCTTTCCCCCTTTCCTGCAGTGTTTGTATTTGAAAGGACCGTGGTTGGGGGCACGAAGAGCTGCAGGGGAGGAACCCGAGTGTCTCTGGAACTGTGCGATTTTTCTTTTTTACTTCCTGTGGAAAAACCAGCGGCTCCACAGGTAAAAATGCGCCTTTTCTGTGAGCGGAGAACCGCGGCTTAATTCGAAACGGCAGCGTTCACACGGGAAGGTTTCCCCTGACTTTGTTCATTGCGGAATCGCCGCCTGCAACGTTCGATGAGACTCACCGTAATTCGCCCCCCTGGTAGTATGGCGACCTTCGGCGTCTTTCTTACGCGAATGAAACAGAAACTCCGTCGTCCGTCATCAAGTTGTACAACACGTCAGTTTTTACATCTGCGCCATACGAGTTCAGAAGAGTCGCTGGAGAGCCTGTAAAACTGTACAAATGTTCCTCTTTTCACACTTTCTTCAACTTTGATATTACTGTTGTGTAAGACTGGTTAGCTAATTTTAAAATGAGCAGATAATGGCCTCACTAATATCGAACATAAACGCTGACAACAGTTCCTTTGTGCATCACCCACCAGCTGCTGAATCTGCTGCTGTACTCTTTTGTCTTTGGCCGCGGAATGGAAACAATGAGTAACTGTGAGGATAACAATGAGCAGAGGACTGGAGACCAGAAGAGGCCCACAAACGTTGTGGGATTTTCCCCTGTGATCCTGTCGATCACACGTCCCGCTACGCAAAGCGGTGGAGATAAACGGAAGGACGTGGCAGCTTGGCACATGTGCGGTGGTGTCTGCCGCCGCAGAGGTTCTCTGGAGTTGTTGCGACTGCGAGCCGGCCGAGCGTCACGCGCAGCGGAGGCGAGGAACCCACCTTTCCGACGTACAGCGGCTCCGTCCCCGTGTACTCCTCCACCACAAAGAACTGGTTCCACACCCAGCCTCTCCTCACCCGCCCGCGAGAAGTCGCCTCGGCCTTGGCTTTTTCATCCACCGCGCTACTAGTCCTGGCCGACAGCTCGCAGCTGCAGCCGTGCAAAACACCCAGAAGCAGCAGCAGGAACGGGGCCCCCAGACCCTGAGTAGGAGCCATGAGGTACACCTCTCAATGTCCTACATGGGCTTGAGGAATCCAGACGGGACGTTCAACGGTATCCTGTGTCCTCCAGTCAGGCGTTGCCTCCAAACCGAAAATTGACACCGAGCACCGCTTGTGCTGCCGAATGCCGTTTCGTTTTGGCTCAGGTGTGTCTTCCAAAAGCCCAAGGCACTCCCGACATTTTAAACCATCAAAATGGCCTGGATAGGAATGCAGTGCAGGTGTTTAATCTTCATCGGTTTCAGGAAAAAAAAATATATATATACACATATATATAAATACATATTTATATAGATATGCATATATATATTAGGATATCAGAAGTCATTCATCTAAGAAAGGGAAATAACAACATTTGAGACCCATTGATTCACTCTGAATATAGACCTTCTGAGAATTCAGCGTAAACACCTCAACTATATAACTTTTTTGTAGAAAGAACCATTAAAACAGCTACACCGCTTAGAGAAACCGGGTGTTTTGTGTGCGTCTACAGTTCAACATCCTCGGTAAACAAGGAAATTCAGGCTACGGGGCTCTTGTGCCGCAGGAAACCGGTGGGGCGGAAGTCGAGAGAGAAAAAAGATGATCTTGTAGTTCTGCATGGCCGATCTCCTTTTAAGAAGCAGCGGCGCCCCCATTTTCACATCACTGGAAAACAACAAACCCCAAGAGGACGCAATCCCAGCAGAGTCGAGGGGAGGATTTGTTCTTGCCGCTCGGCATCCATTATTTCAGAGAGGCGTCCAGAATGAAAACGGGGGCTCTGTCGGCGGGAACTTGTCTATGTGGAAAACCAGCGAGCCGTTTCTTCTGGACGACGCCCATCTACGACTGCGTTGGCTAAGTGAGACACAGCTGAAAAACACAGACCCCGCATATACCTCTCAAGCACAAACAAATTCCTTTGCCCTACCGGGGGAGCAGGTCTCCGTCGACGGCTTAGCACAGTTAATCCGTGTAAATTTTTTCAAAGGACCAGGTACGTCGAGCTGGAGAAAGAGGAATGCAAGAGAAACTCCCAAATGGTGGCTTTGGTTCAAGAATGGGACCAAAGCACTAGAGGGTTCCCAGTTGTGTTGGCTGCTCGAGCCTCTCGAAGGATTGTCAAACAGAGCCGGTTACGACGGCTTCAAGTCGTTCTCCGGTGCCGGTCGCCTCAGCTGGTTCGGGAAGGACGTCCTCGGAGCGGCTCCGTCTTCACAGATCCCTCCTCAGAGGCGCGTTGGCGCTGAGCGCAGTCCGGCGTCCCAGGAGCAGCGGCGGGAACTCAGTCGCAGGCCACCTGGAAGACACAAGGGAGCCGGAGTCAAGCCGCTGTCAGACACCCCACATAAAAGCAATTCCCACCGCAGAATGACAACAAAGTACAAATTCACACAAAGACGAAGATCTTTTCATCTGGCAAAACAGACCTCCAAAATGTGCGTTATTTAGTCGGGACGAAAATGGGGTATGAAAATAAATGGACGCTTCAGAAATGTTAACCAGTGGCAGTGACACAGAAATCATTCAGAATCACATTTTGAATAATTGTCTTGGTGGGGGGCAACTTAAATCAGAGGCTTTGAAACACCTCAGGCAAAATATGAAAGAACCTCGGACTATTTCATCAGTTATCGGATTCTGCTCTCCGGGGCGTAATGAAATGGAAATGAATAAATAAAAGGCAGATGTCTGTTGTGGCTTCCAACACAAATAGCGCTCCGGTGGAATTCGGTTAATGAGGCAGCCGCCGCGACGGGACGCGACGCGATCCGCTCCGCGTCCCGCCCCGGCGACCCCTCCAGGGATCCGCGAGGCCGCAGAGCTCTTCTGCAAGGACGGAGCGCAAAGGTTTAAGGTCCCCCAGTCCCCCCGTCTCCCCGCTTATAGGCGCTAACTGAACGAAATGGCAGACACAGTCGATACGTGCCGCATCTCGCCGAGCCGCTGCCGCCGAGCCGGGTTCAGGTACCAGACCATGCTGGGACCAAATTAAGCAACTTGGGCCTCACGGGGATTTCATCACAAAACAGCTTTTATGAAATAAGCACCCCGGTGGATGTTTACCAAGGAACGTTCTACTGTTTTAACTTTTGCTCGTTCGCTCGATGCCGGCTTTTGTTTAACAAAATACCACTCTATTAAAATTCTCTGCATGATGCGGTAGCTGTCGCATGATATGTTAGCTATTGTTCAGAATGCATTAGCGGAGACTATGATCTGTTCGGTTTGTGTGTGTGTGTGTGTGTATCTGCACTTTGAGTCTCATGTCGTGGAAGGAAAGCTATAAAAAGCACCAGTTTTGACAAGGTAAGGACTCTGGCCCAGACCTCACAAGTAATTGGTCTTAATTTATGCTAAACGCCTGTGTCAGATTTTAGAAGAACAAGATGAAACGGCAACGCAAATAAAAGCGATGCCTCTATTTTGATCTTATAAAGGAACCTATTTTCTCCGGGCAAACAGTATGCGGCGCAGCATCAAAGTAGCGTGCGGTACCGTGCGGAAAGACAAAAGTTACCCTGTTATTAAGCACATCTGATATCGCACGACAAAAATAATAATATTCATTACCGAACATGATCACTTGTGGCTTGTGGGTGAACGTATTTAACTTGCAAAACTGGAGATTTGTTAAGATGGTATCGGCTCAACCCGCTGCCTACGCCCAGCTGTCAGTCACCTGCGCCCAATAACCTCCAAACTCCCGCATGCACTGTTTTCCATAAACCTGCCGGCACCCCACCTCCACATCCCTTTTGTTCACACGCGTCCCAACGGGGGTTCAAGAACCTCACTGACAGCAGGTACCTGCCCTGCAGCTCATTCTGAGCCGAATTGGAAGGCGCTCAGCCTCCTCCTGGGGTCGGACCAATAGGAGAAGAAGTGGAAGAAGAAGAAAAGAATTCAAGCCACTGTGGTTCAGAATACAGATCTGGAAGCCGGTAGCTGGTCGCCCAAAACGGAGGACACCTAGGATACAAGAGCATCTACCGGGTTACCCATCCATCACTGCAATGAGCACAACAGTACCATTTTAGCGCACTGTAAATCACTGCATCATTCATTCATAATGACAACAAACAGTTCATTTCTTCCATGCATACAGCTGTACCAGCACAGATATAGCGTGAATCTTTTTTGTTTGTTTACTGTATAGAAATTATCTAAATTAACAGCGTAGAGGATAAACGTAAAAAAGGCGGTATGTCACCAGCGGCTCGGAACGTCGGAAAACTAGAACGAGTTATATTTCATATACGTCTGCACAAGGAGAAGCGGAAAGGTGGGGAAACCTCCAGCTCCGCTGCGTGCAGGTGGCATGTTCTCCCCGCACACAGTCCGCAGACACGTGTTTCGGGTGGGCGGTCAAGACGACGTTTGCCGTGGGCCGAGTCCAGCGCAGCGCCCGGACGTGTGAGGGAACGGCGCCGGAGGTGGGGCTTTCGGGGCGGTGGTGAATAATTGCAGGCCGCGGGGGCCTTCGGGAAGAGGAAAGCAACACTATTTTCCACGTCAAACATGTCAGAACCTCGAGGTCTTCAGATTATAGTGTTTGGAACACTTGCCGTCAGAGGTTTGTAAACTCCCACTTCGGAACACCACTCCTAGCTGCCGGTTCCGTAAACAAATTGCGCCATAAAAGCTGCCAGGTCCTGTGGATCTGAAATATTCAACCTGGACTTTCTGTCGCTCTGCATTTTAGCAACCGGACAAATTTGCTGCGCCATTCAGACTTGTGAAACACAAAATATCGCGCCTTTGTGTGGCAAGATCAAAACCGCTCTGCTGGCCAGCGAAGCTACCAACAGATAATGGCCCCCATTACCTTCGAGAACATCAGCCTCCGAAATACAGACAGGCGTAGTGCTTCCTGCCCACGGGGATGCCTTTCCAATGTTCAATCATCATTTTCGTACGACTTCCAACCGGAATACAGTCAAAGCTACCGGATAAAGCTGCCGTTTTCATTGACTACAAGCTCACTTCCCTTCGTAGCTTATTCACAATACAGACCACCCGATTTTCCCCACTCGGTGGGGGCGGCGGGAACCCAAATGTGGCAAAAGTCCGCAAATTCAAAAGTATAATTTAAGCATAATATTTAATGTAGCACTATGGACTACAGCTGCACTTTTATAACCCGCTGCAATCCGTAATGAGCATGTAATAAAATGAATAAATTAAAACGTAAAAGAAAATGAAACAGCCAGTGTGGTAAAGGAAACATACGCACATAAAGCGGAGTGAATTATGTGCGAACAGCAGGGAACAAGAAGCTCGATCACAAGGTGCTAAAGGGGAACCGGGGGCAGGTTTCTTGACACTAACAGGGGCAGGACGGTTATTTACTGAGACACGGTGTCAAAATTATCTAAAACACCATTTTATACATCAGTGAAGTAATTTTCTGCAAATGAGCTAAAACTAGTTAAATATTATTACTCTCCCTTATATTGTGCGCAAAAACCGTTTTTTTCTCTTTCCAACATTTTGATTTTTCTATTTTTTCTGGAACGTTTTCGCCAGGGTCCGCGAGCAGGAGGTCCGCAGAATCGAGGTCGGAGAGAAGAACGGTTCTCCGCTCTGCTGTCGCCACCTTGGCGACCGCTGGTTAAAAATGAAACGCATTCACTCACGTTTTCTCGCCAACTTCTCGCGTAAACGTGAAGCTCTTGTCATTTTCCCGTCACAGGAGAAATTATGCAAAGCAACAAATTGAAATGGACCTTTGATGTGGAATCAATATCCGGCCGTCCGAGAGGCAATGATTTTATAATATTTATCTTACACTCTAAAGGTCTAAAAATTTTAGCGTCTGAAACGGGGCAGCTTATTTGGAAGGATTTAAAGTCGATATTTTTCCCAAACGTTTTTCCATTTTGACATAAAAGCTCCCGAAAACAAGTCAGATAAAAACGTGCCTTTTGCGTGGAGGCTTTACTTCAAAGCTAAGGCATCCGCACCCTGTTTACTCTCCACTTCGGAGAAGAAACAGAGGGGGGATTTCGGTGGGCATTAATAATTATCGCTCCTTTTACTTGACGTGTTTCCGGTGTGCAAAACGAATCGTGAGCCGTCCGTGTCGAACTCTTCCCGCTGTTCCTCCGAAGCCGCTCTTTGGACCAAAACAAACACAGTCCCTCCCCAGCCCCACGATGAAGAGCAGACGCGTTTTCTCGAACCTGCAAAGAGTTAATGGGCTGGAAGGAGAGGAGCCGTCGCTCGGCATCCTGCTGGACGCAGCTAACTAGTGCCTTGTCAGTTAGTGCCCCCCCCGGAGGTGCCAGCCTGCTAATACAGTCGCGCCGCGTCTTTTCCCACCCCGAATGCTATTGGCAAGCCAGGAGCAGCCATTCGTGACCTATTAGGTCGTGGATTGATTAGAAAACATGGCTGCTGCTTCTCATCCGTCGCGCCGCGGTAGCGGGGGCGGGTGACAGCTGGCACCCGGCGAACGACTGGGGACTAATCTCCCCCCAGAGTGATGGGCTCGCGGCCAGCGGCACGGCGGAGACCGGGCTCCCTCCGCCTCGAGTGCTAATGAAGGGCGCGGCGCAGGACGGATACGTCCGGACAGACGCGATAGCGCCACCGCAGGGCGGCGGGTAAAGCGGCGCCGAGAGGCATCGCCGTCCGATGGAAAGACCCGCTTTCGAAATCCCCCGAACGCAGTAAAAATAATAAGCGGTCCAGCGTTGGCTAAGAAGCTGGGATCCGGTGACGTTTCTTGATGGTCCGTTATTTTCGCCACCATCTTCAGATCAAAACACGTGGACTAAATGCTCTCTATTGAGTGCTAAGAAGTTCTACAAAGAGGAGGTTAAGGAGAAAGCAAAGGAAAAATCAACCGACGGACGCATCGCATTTTAGGCTCAGCAAGTGCTGCAGAGGTAGTTCACCTTCCCATCAAACCCCCGAACTGATACGGCAACTGTTTTCCCGCTGCACAAGCAGGTAAATCACAACCAGTTTACTATACAAACCTGCCACTGTGAGTCACTTGAGACCCGGGTCGATAATAAAACCCACAGTCGATCACGCCTATGGCCCAGTTAAACCAACGTGGACGTCTCCCGTCGTTGGCGCACGCCTGAGATCGAGGCAGGTGATGGTCAGGCCTCCGTATCCCGATAAACGTAACGATTATTGCAACTCATTTCACTGAATGTGTTTGGTATATAGATGCGATGCGTTTGCTGCACGCAGCCATCGCAGCCGGGCTCCGTGAGAAGCCCGGTCGTCCGCTCGCCACCCGGCAGGTTGGCCGCCGGACTCCGATCCCTCCGCCACTTATTAAAGAAGCCCAGTTTTGCCGTTTAAAGCCCCCAATTTGTCACAGATGCTCAGCCCCCGTGTCGGAGAAACGCAGCGCGAACAAACAGCCTCCGCCTGGCCGAGGACGCAGAGGACTTAACCGAGACGTGTGCAGACGGCCGACTGGGGATCTTAAAAGGTCTCGCTGTCCGTGTGCTTGAAAATCGCTGAAACAAAACAAGTTTCTGTTAACATCAAAGCATAGATTTACAGACGATTCGACGGCAAATCCGACCGCGGGCGGAATAGGCGACACGGTGGTTATGGTGCTTGTCTGACGGTCAGACAACGTGGGTTCGAATCTCCGCCCTTGTACCCGTAAGCAAGGTTTTTACCCCAAATTTATGCAATGGGCAAAACCGGCAAACTCGGCCTAACTCCCAGACCCAACAATGTAATGTGATCTGTGCGAATATGTCATATAATAGCATAAATGCCAGACTAGAGAAAAACATATAAAGTTTGAAACATCGAAAGTTATCACCAGTCTACACGCTACGCTGTGTTCTTCAATAAACCTGCATTACCTTTATTTTTTCTCTATGGATTTGCTGCCCAGGCACAATTACCAAAGTAAGCCTAAATGCACTAAACACTGAAACTGCGTTTTATTTCTGGCATTTGAACAAAGAAAACGATCCTTTTAAGGAAGCCGAAAGTAGGCGCTCTCTTCGGCGCCGCGCCGCAGCTCTGCCCAGCAAAATTCATTGTCCACGTCATTCTGCACCGCCGCCCGTGTCGCAGCGCGAAAGAAGGCGAGGGGACGGGGAAGAAAATAACAAAAATAAATCTGCGGTCTCGGACAGGATCGGCAGCTCACAAATTAAATGTTTCCTAGCGGGAAGTTAAAAAAGAAAAGACAACGGATACATACGATATACAGGAACGGAGAAGGATGCCGTGTCAAACTAAGGCTCGTGTTCGGTTTGCCGACGTAATGAGGGGCGATGTTTATTGTGAGAGCCGGGCTAAAGCCGGCCCGCTAATTATACTATTATTCCTTTCCACCCCCGTCCCCCCGCTCTCGCCGGCTTCCTTCCGACGCAGACGTCCCCCCGCGGCACCTGCCCGCAGACGGCCTCGCAACGGCGGTCCGCTTTAACACGCCCCCCCCACGGACAAACCGCGGGCGTAGCGGTGGGGAACGGGGGGGTCGGAGGGGACGTCCGGCACGTGGCCCCCCCACCCCGGGGTCTTCCGTTCAGCCAGCAGCTGCGCGATTACTCGGTCGTTCACCGCGGGCCTGGCGGACGAACCCGGCCCGCCTCCGGCCGCTGTCCGGCCGCTGTCCGGTGGCTGGGGTCCACCGAGCGTCTGATCGCACCTTTTTACCTGTGACGGTTAGCCTTGCACTGGGAATGACGGTGACGTAGATAAACAAATATTTACACCATGATCGCGTCGCTACGACCGCAAGCGCCAAGTAAACGGGTCATTAGGATTATTAATTATATTAACAACCGGCGTAAATCTTCATTAGAACCAACTCCGAACCTCCGCTGGTAATAGGACTTCGTCCTCTCGGCTCAAATATCAGTACAGAGCGTAACGTGTAAGAGAGCACCGCGTGTATACGAGATCACACGTGAGGTATAATTCCAGTCCTCCTGTTACCTGATGCCCCACTTTGCACGAACGTGCTCCACAGGACAGGTGTCAGGGCTGCAAGCGCAGCGAAAACTCTCCGTGTTGTTGGTGAAAATGGCAGCTGGAATTAGTCTGTAGGCTGCAGGTGAAGGACTAATGTCGCCGCGAGCCGCGTTTATTACAGGAATAAACCCAGACGTGAAATTCAACGCTATAATACGAAATCGTGAGTCTCTGTAAGACATATGACATCATGTGGAGGAAAAGATGTGGGAACCTAAAGCGGCGCAAGATGTTCAGTTAATGTGTGCAAGTACACGCTTCACGGGACACGGCTACAAACATCTCCCAGACAAGCAGAAACGTGGAGTAAATGCTGAGACGCAGCAGGTAGCCGTATCTGGGGGGGGTGGTTATGGTTTGAGAGTCTGATGGTCTATTACATCCCCAGAAAAGCCATGTTCCCTCATCTGGGCTTTTGGTAAAAAAAAAAAAAAAAAAAAAACACTGAAATTGTTTGGTCTTGGAAAGATCTCTCAGGTCATCTAAATCTGGACCTGGCTGTAACGGGATCAAGGAGTATTTTGCTGCTGAAAATAGACATTTTGCGCAAGAAGGTTGTCGCCGCCAGTAAGGTTATCGCCCGTATTTATACGGAGTCTGTTCCTGGTAAAAGAAAGGTGATAAAAACGTCCTGAAAAGCAAATGAAAAACTAACAATCACTCACATTTGCTTGTCCAAACCGGGATGAGAGGACAATAAGAACGAGGGATGACGTTTGCGACGGACTGGCATTGCATCCAGGGTGCGCCCTCGTAGCGCGGAGAGCAGTTACTCCAGGTTAGTCTGCAGACCACCGTCACCCTCAACCGGGATGAAGCGCTTAAGGATAATGATGGATGGATGAAAAAGATGGTTCACGTTCCCAGAAAAAGAAGCACAGAGTTAACAGGCGAAAAATAATACGACTGTAGAGACATTTCTGTGAACTCCTGCATACGTTCCCGGCTTGACCCTGGATGGATGGATGGATGGATGGATGGATGGATGGATGGATGGATGGATGAGTTAGTAACTCGGTCATAAGTTAATCACGGTTGGCCAGTTTTCACTGAGGATTTACTAGAAAGTTTTCTAATGGAGTTACATGCAAAACTGGAAGTGTTGAATATTAAGGCTCTGAGGGTTATGAGCTACTGCAGGCGTCACACACTGGAGTTACACAGCACATTATGAATACGCTTTTCATGCAAGAAATGAGGGAAAGCGGCACAGCGAATCATTTCATGCCCTCAGATGGAGGTTCGACAGAACACGGGTGATCCTTTGTCCCCTCGCGACGTCCTCGCGGCTTTGCGAGGGTCACTGTGAGGCGACAGCTACGGGCTTTGATCTCCACAATTGCCTGAGAAGGTTCACGTCTGAGGAACATTAAGGAGGCAATTAGCCCAAATGCGGACGCTGGGCCTGTGTGGAGTCACAGGGTCTCCTTGTCTGTCACTCACTTTTGGGTTTTTTAAAGGAGAGAAAGTTTTAATCAGAGGAAAAATAATAAAAGAGCGAGAAAAACTGAAATCTCTTCCAAACAGTTTTACTTCGTGTTGGATTAAATATGGCATTTACCATCAGGTGTACGTCTTGGGTGATTTAGCAGTAAGATCGGAAGCCTTTACCACATCAGCTCAGGGCAAATACCTCCATCAAAGGTACTACCTCGAGTGGGATTTGAACCCAGGACCTTTAGAAGATGCGTCAGCCATAATAACTAGGCCCGCTGCTGTCCTCCAAGGAAACTCCCACGTCAGAGCTGCTCAGCTTCTTTCGGCTGACGAACGCCGAGCAGGCGATTAAAGACATTTTTCAAAAATGCCGAAATTTCCGTAGACGTCCGACAAACGGCCCACCGACGGAGCCCACCGAAGCCTTCGGGGGGGGAAGGGACCACCGTGTTTATTTATTTATTTATTTATTTATTTATTTAAAAGATATTACGGGTTTCTTTCAAAAAGCATTACATCTTAATCTCTGCGCCCGGCCCGGACCCCGTTGCGGGNGAAGGGACCACCGTGTTTATTTATTTATTTATTTATTTATTTTTTTAAAAGATATTACGGGTTTCTTTCAAAAAGCATTACATCTTAATCTCTGCGCCCGGCCCGGACCCCGTTGCGGGGGTTTGTGCCGCAGGACCGGTTCTGGCAAAGCCGCGACAGGGGAAGCACAAAGGCAGCCAAGTGAGCAAATGCATTTTAATTAGGTCTTTCAACCTCACAACTTTATCGACACACTGGGAAATGTTCTAACAACCTGTATTGACCCACGGAAGAAAAAAAGATTCGGCTACTTAAGCCGAAGAACAAGACGCAAATTGAATTAGTGCAGGTTTCTTAAACTAAATAGACTGGTGATCCTGAACGTGTTTAGATGTCCATTAATAAAAGTCCAATTAAAAGCTAAAAAATATCACATCTGTTGATAAACAGGATGCTGATCTGATCGTCCTACCAATGTTCTCGCGATGTCCTTCAACGCGAGGCTCCGTCTCAGGGCTGCACAAAAAAGGGAGCCGTCCCATAATCCCAGAAGGACAGGGGTTTGGAGTGAGGAATGATTCCTGTGCTTCTGCCTCCACAGCAAGCAAATACTAAGCGAAGCCAAAAACGAGGGGATCCGTCCGCTGAGCTGCCGCCTCCGCTGTGTCAACTGCCCACCTCTTCATTTACGGATCTTGATGTTAATGACCGTCATCCATAATGGGGGGAGTCACGTGATGTGGAGCAGATGTACACCTGAATGCGGGAGCAAGCTTCTCATTTCGGGGGGGGGG
This sequence comes from Arapaima gigas, assembly GCA_900497675.1. Taxonomy (NCBI): domain Eukaryota; kingdom Metazoa; phylum Chordata; class Actinopteri; order Osteoglossiformes; family Osteoglossidae; genus Arapaima; species Arapaima gigas. Next base: position 37,443 of record UFQX01000119.1, read on the forward strand.
GGTCTCCTCTTCCTTCTCAGCTTCATTTCATAAGCTCATAGCCTCCTCATGGGGTGGGGGGCGGGTTGCAGGCATCGTAGAAGCTCAAGATGTTGCCTTACAGTTTGAAGGCCTCTGCTTTGAGGTCCTGCTCCTAATCTTGATCGAGGTAAATGAATGAACGCGGGGAGGATAAACTGTTGTGTAACTGGGTAAATGTTTATAAATGGGCCGAACACCCCCGGTGATGGCCGCCGTAAATCAAAAAGCCGGAACCGTCGCCACGACGGGCAGCGCGGCGCCCGCATTCAGGGAATGTTCACTGAGCTATGAGATTCCCATTATGGTGGGCAGCAGTTCCATTCACCCCTCTGGATTCTCCGTCATGGAGGCCCCGGGTACAACACCAGCCCGAGCACATAAGGTACCGTATAAACACACTTGCAACAGCTCCAGTCTGCCATCACAGACCGCATTAGTGTACATATACGTACGAATAAAAACAGTTTATACATCCCACGCTTATTTTGTAGCGTCGGCCGCAGCTGTACGGCACCGTTTGATAGACCACGTTCTAGTGGGGAGATTCAGGAGCAGATTGAGAAACGCCGAGCTCCAGAAATGGCGACAAAGTCCTTTTTCGGGAAAGACACCTCGCCCGTTTTCCACCGGGGAGTTCCAGGACCGGGACCAGCCAACAAAAACGAAACGCTGATGGCTCCTCCACGCCTTGGACACCGTTTCACATTTCCCAGGATTCCGCTGACCAGCGGACCACGGCAGCACAACGCTGACAACCTCATAAGGCACCTCAGCGCACGGAAAAAGGCCTCTTCATCATTGCAAAGAGCCATTTCGCAAATCGATAGCCGGTCGACCATCCCCCGCTGATGGAGGGTTTTCCCGCCGCCCCCGCCGCCCACATCCATCCCCCAGCATTTTTAACCTCTATAAATATTTCCACTGCGGCGTCACAATTCGTAACAAGACTCTGGGGATCTATGGGAGGCACCGGTTACAAATCGGGAGGAATAAGATCACCCCTCAGAGAGACACCTTACAGAAGCGTTATGAAATAAACACTTCCAGCCATGAACAGGTTTCGAAAGTCACCGCTTTCTGTTACGGAAAGAAATTTCTCTCGGGTGGCAACTGTGACGTTTTCCTATGTATGTAGGCCGATGCGAACCGGCATCATCCCATCTGCGTCCGAAGCTGCTCACCTGATGCACTTTTTCTCCGGCACCTTGACGAAAACGGTCGGGAAGTTAAACCGAATCGCAATCCAAAGGCGGCAGAAGCAGACGCTCGGGGAACAGTTCTGAGCCTGGGGTCTGGGAAGATAAAACCGTGCGACGAAATAAAAGCCGATAATAAAACAAAACATCGACGCCGTTACATCCTGTCGCGTCGTAACTCCACGTGACGGCGGCCGGTTTGCAGCGCGGGAAATGAAACGCGGTATTTCCTCACGATTTATTTCCGCACGTTTCTCCAGGCAACTGGAGACGTTGGACTTCCGAAGGTGGGAAAGAGGAAAGAAAAGCCGGAATCTCGCGTGAGGCCTCTTTCGGACTAACAGACGGAGTTTCAAGAGCGGCCGTGTCGTGACCCCCCCGGCCCCCCCCCGCAATTTTTTAATTGATTAAACTTGTTAAATACCCGCTTAATGCCGGCAGTTACAGGAAATTACTTTAATGTTCCGTAACATGTGACAGTTATCTCAGTGTGTGAAGGAACAATTTGCGTGGCACGTGGCGTTATTACGATAAAGGAAGGCCTCCAAAATTCGATGAGATATTACACTAAGTCGCCTTAAGTAGAATTTGATAGTTTGACATTCCTGCTTCATCTACATTTCAGTTAGCTTCACCGGTCGCTTTCAGAGCGGCGGGGATCTTTACGGATGTACCGTTCACATCTGTAGACTTGTTGTTAAAGGGCGTCCAGGTGAGGCCCCCGTCGCTCCCCGTTCCGGGCGCACATTTTCCACAGTGTCTCTGAGAAGAGGCTCATTCGATCCCGTCTCCCGAAGACCAGCCTCGGCCATTATTCTCTCGCGATGGTTGTTCTCCGTCAGGCTGAGCGTACCGCGGTCCTTCTGCATTGTCACAGCAGCCTTGACACGCATCCCAGCATAAAGCACAACTTCCAAAGCTTTTGGAAGCTTTTGTTTCAAACAGCCCAAATCTTTTTATTTTTTTAAACGAAATAAAATTCCTGCAGAAAGTCTGGTATGTAACCATAGCAATTGAACGTTTGGAGAAGGTGCCGATGCCTTTGTTCAACGTCCCTCACCAGGTCGGAGAGGGTACGTACCTGCAAGAAGAACACGAACCCAACCTGTAGCAGGCCTGGGACTCAAACACTGCTTTCCAGCATTCGAGGTGCTGATGTTATAGCTGTCCTACCCAACCAGGAGGTGCCTTCCTTAGCCGTAACTTGGTCTGTCATCAGGCCGCCACGTTGCCAGGAACTATTCTTTCCCTGGCCACTTAATTCGGAACACCACACCAACACCAGGGAGGGCCCTTGTGCGCTCAGAACAGCCTGACTTGTTGGTTCTCGGTGGCAGGGGGATTCAACGAGGTTCAAGAAAAAATATTTCCTTCACGATTCTGCTCTACGTTGACAGGATTAACGCCTGGCACCAACAACCACGTCGCAGTCACTCAGAAGACATTTTTCCCCAAAATGAAGCTAGGTGTGAACATTCACTGCAGCTCCTGACCTGCATCTGTCACATGACTCTCTGGTTAGATAACTGCGCAGAGGAGCAGGTGTACCGGTGTTCCTAATAAAGTGGCCGGCAAGCGTATGTATGTATGAAATTAGTTTAATATGAGACTAATTTAAATAGCAAGATTATACATAACATATGAAATTGTAGCTGCTATGCGGGAAAAGATGCGGAACCTGCGTCGACGTCACAGGTGCGTCTTATGTGATGGGCGCAGCCTCGGCGAGACATTTCAAGATGGACGTGTAAACCCCATCCGCACGTGACTCCTGATCCAAATCAGCAATGCCGCACAACACCTGAAACACACCGCAAAAGGAACTCCAGAAGTGCCCCCCCCCACACACACACTACTATCCATTATTCACTCAGCAAGCGTGGAGGTGGAGAAATGGACTTGGAGAGGCCTTTTAGAAGCACTTCAGCAGCCGCGGCCAAAGAAGTCCGGAGCACTTCAGTACGAAGGATCTGAATCCCAGCGTGCGAGTGTACCGTGGTTTTACACAAGTGAACCGCTGCTCGGTGCGGGGGGGCCTTTTCATCGCATGCGTTAACTGCTCAAATGACCATGTCTCCAGGTGACGCTCGAGGCCCCCCAGCGAGCGGTGCTTACAGGCCCCACCTACAGGCCCAATGACACCATCTGAGGTTTGGACCCCGACTCCCGCGACGGTACCTTTCGGCTACATTCGATACCCCGAATTAATGCGGCGATTTATATCATTTTAACTTTTCCACTTGACATAAACGTAGCGATACAGTAAAATCCTGCGAGAGAACAATCCGCCACAACTCAGCGAAAAGCCGCGTTGAAAATAAACACTCAACACGGCGTGTAGTTTGTGAGCTTTTATCCCGGGAAATTTGAACGGCTTTTGCTGCGCTTTACTTTTCGACGAGTGTATTTAGGTTTATTTAGTCGGCGGACAGCTGCGTGTTTCTTACAGAGCAGGTACCGCGACCAAACAGCGGGACGTGGGCTTCAGTGCTGCTCCAAAGTAAACTGCACCTGTATTATCTAAAGAGTTTGTTTTTTTTTTGCATCATTTCAACGTGCAATATTGCTAACAACGGCTTTTGCTTGAAAATGAAAGGCACCTGCTTGCAAGTCAAGGTTTGCATCCCACCTGTAAAATGTTTCTGAGGAATTTTCCAAGGGTGTCTGGAGTTTTTTTTTTTTTAAGCAAAATTATTAAAGGGTTTTAAGTTACCCTCACGATCTACAGCCGCTGTGTCATTTTGTGGTAATCGGCGCCCTGGGGATCGGCGACAGCGGGCAAAGGACGGCACATTTAAAAAGATATAAAAAGGCAGCAGGGTGTCATTAAGGACACACACTTTACGATTCATGTCCCGGCTAGCTGATGTTTTCACCCAAAGCCGCTTACCAGGTCCCGCCATTTATACGGGCGGGCAGGTGAGGGCAGAAACGCGGTGAGGAGCACCCGACCGGGAGGCCGCACCTTAAACCGCCACGGCGCTGACCTCTGTGGACGAGTCCTGTCCATCGCTTGAGAAAGTCTCTGCATGACAAGTGCAGGTGGCTTCAATATATTCACCATGAATAATTCCTCGCAACCGCTGTCGATACCCACTTACCCCGTGCAGGACTTTGGATCTCAAAAGCACAGGGTTTAAGGAAGCGGGACGCTAGGCCATCGCATTAAAGTTATTATCGGAATTTCCAGGGGAGGGTGCAGCCCTGTTCTGTCTAAGGCACGAGTTTACAGTCGAGGGAGGAAACAAACTGAAATATTGGGGTGCGAGGACCGTTTGGCACCCGGGACTGATGTGGGATATATGGAAATCGGACGACCGGAGAGCGTGATGCACGGAGCTCGGTGAGCCGATCGGTGACGGTAGACGGTTACCGAACCGTAGGGGGTGGTGCCATGACGGAGGGGCAGCTACGTGCCTCTTGCAGGTCCAGCAGAGCACGGATCATACATTTCCCAGCAGCCAAGGGGTGTCACACGGTCCGGCAACTCGTCCTTCAGAGGGAACGGCCGTGAGCGCCCGATGGCAGCGGAGAGAACATCGGCACCCTTGAGTTATGGTGCTAAAAATAAAATCTCGTGCCAAATCGGAGGTCTTGGACTACACGAGCCTCCTCCTTCCGCAGAGCACGGCCCTCTTGTTCGGAAACTGTCTTCCGTGTTAAGAACCATCTACGTGGGACTGGGCAACGTGAAGAGAGGTGGCCTTCAGCTTCGAGACTGCTGAGGGACTCGCACCTGGCCAGCCGGACGGAGATACCGATCACCCACTTCAGAGGTCTGAGAAGGTGGCCGTTCGATCGCGTTCCTCGCATTCCAGATGGTCTGAAGCTGTCGTGTCGCTGTGCACGTCGCGATCCCACGTGAGAAGAGCCCTCCGTAAACACCATCTGAATCGAAAGGAACTGAAAGCGGGATCAGAGTTTGTAACTTATTTTATTCATAACGCCAAAGTCTCTTTTATCACCGGGCTGCAATCGATAGAAACCTGATAGTAAAGTCATCCCTGATTTATTTGCTGGATGTGGCTGAAATAAATCTTAATAAATTCTTCCCAAGGCGTCTTGTTTTAATTTTTCTTTTAACTTTCAGCAAAATTAAAAATAAAGCTAATTTAATAAATCACTCAGAATGAGCAAATTCGTCAACTAGGTTTTATTTAACACGGACTGATTCGCCCCACAGACGTGTGCAACGCCCCCCATCTTGTTACCGAGCCCAAGGTTTGAACCCCTGTTTCCCCTTACAGCAAAGTCAACCGGTAAACACTGTGGAGGCAAGTTGAACGAAGGTGAGCCAGACTGGAGTTCTGAGCACAGACCGCTGCCAGCTCAGCAGGCAAACACGAGTTCCCTTCGCTCAGCAGCCAGCAAACCAGGGAGAAATTGCAGCGCAAATGCAGTTAAAGAGAAATTGACTGGAAAATGGCTAATTTCTCCCAGACTGTCGCGCGTGGGGAAAAAGAGGCGAAAGAGCCGCAGCCACGTCATTTGTTTGCGCTTCCTTCCTCGTCGCCGCCGTTTTTCAGCTGCCGTTCTGTTCCACGGCTGACATTGTGTGCTCGTACTGACATGAAGGTGCGCTCCCATGAAGCCCCGAGTGCGGATCTCCAGGGTAGCGAAAGCACGTTCTGTAGAGAAAAGCACGAGTGGATGGGATCCCGACGCTGTTGATCAAATGCTGTGTTTTGCTCCACAGAGGCTCCCAGAGTCACTTCAGGGCTCCTCCTCTACACGTTTTATGCTTTTCACCGTTCCTCCTTAGGACCGGCGAAGAACGATCGGTGCGGCTGTTTAGCCGGGTTTACGCCGGTCCACATGTGTCTCAGAGTACCCGAGTTCGGAGGCACCGCAGGGAAGACGTGTCCCAATGTCCTTAAGGAGATAATGGTCCAAAGGGCGGCTGGACCCATCTGTAAAAGCACGGGACTCTTTGGAATCAAGACACGGCTCATCCGCATATCACTGGGCGAACGGTGGGCGTTCGTCGTCCCTCTGACAGTCATTCCACCACATCCAACGTAGACATGATAGTCATTTGAGATACATGTTTGAGATATGACTTCGATATTTCGATATTAACATTACAAATATTAAAATAAAATGATATTTCATACGTTTCTTTTGCCCTTTTTGGAATTCCGGAAAATATGTGTACAAAGATCAGGTGACGCATTGGATGGGCAGCCAGGCAGCCGCTGCGACGTCCGTGACCCGAGTTCCCGCCGTGCGGACGGACTCTGGGCCTCCGACCAGCAGAGACGCTAACGGTTGCAGATCCCGGGCCAGGAAAGGAGCGCCGATCCGTTCTTCAATATTTAAGAGAAAGCAGGAGGGGCTTTTACTTTGCAGCGGCGGGCAATCACCAAAGTTCTCAGTCTGCTGGGTTTACCAGGGATTCGCACCCGGACAGGAGGACGAGGTCTCCGTCAATGGCAGGAAACCCCACAGAAACAAATAGAGGTTCCGCTGGTCCGCAGCAGCCTTCCTGCGCTTTCTGAACGACCGTGCTGCTGGGACCCCGCTGAGGTAATCGCCACACCGCAGGACCACCTCTGAAGTGAATTACCACGGTCGCCCCCTGTTCTGCGACTCTTCCGGACTCCGGCGACCAGCGGGACGGTCACACCGCCGTCACCGTTCTCTGCACCGGCCTCCGCGGACAGCTGCTCCCGAACTCTCCTACAGGCTGGCAGCCACGCGCACGCACACACACACACACACACACACACAGAGCTGTGTTTGACGGAGAGGAGAACCCGGCACTGGTGATGAATAAGAATAAGGGAATAAGATGTGTGCTGTGTAGAGAAAAGCATGCGCTCCCTCAGCTCCTCACACTGGTGCCCCAAAAGAACCAGCAAGAATCGAGGACGACAAAAAGGGAGAAATCAGCTGCAGTCCTTTAAAAAAATCTCCTTTTTTCCCCATTTTTCTTAATTATCACACAAGTATTCTTGAGCTGCCGCTTCATTAGGTTCTTTGTTGAGCGTTTAGCGATGTTAGGGAGAAGATGAAGGAACACGATTTGGGGGGTTGGAGCCATAACAGACGACGGTGCTGAGATGAAACGGGGCCGCGTGGCGACCGAGGGGCCTCCGGCACAGTCCGGTTTAAGGCGCTAAACCTCCTTTGAACACGAGACGCCGAATCGTTCCGAGAACGCGCAAAACTGGGGAAGATGAGGTTGCCGACAAGATTTTGTTTTTACATAAAACAATAAACAACACGATTTAACCCTCGGTCTGCGGTTGCCCGGCCGTAAACACGGTTTCTTTCGCCCGAATGCCACCAAGCTTCGTGACGTCCTCCTCGCTGGCCACCTAAACAGGTGAAACGGCAGCTTCTCTGTATTTGTGTCGCACGGTGAAAAGCAAAGCGTGTCAAATGCCACATTCCGCGATTCAAACGCCCACACAAAAGGTGTCGTTTCACCCAAAGAAGGAATTTTCAACTTGTCAGGACTGCGAATGAAGTTGGATAAAAGGTGCAAACCAGCGTTAGGTGATATTCTGAGTTTTATAATTGCTTTATTAAGCATCGTGATGGTCCATCCAAAGACTGAACGCCGTCTTCGATCGCAGCGTGAGGGTGATGGTTCACATATAACACCACTCCTTAGTCACTAGTAGCACTGCGTTTAAAGCATCATGACTTGATGTGTCGGTTCAGATTCCGCAGATCCCTCCCTCGGCACCCGGTCGAGAGCCAAGGCCTTCAAATTTCACCATTTTCCTCCAAAATATATTAAAAAATTTCATCCCGAGGTGCAGGCGGGAGCTTTCGGCTCCGTGTCCTGCCTTTACGTGTACGTTTCCACTCGGCTGCCAGTCCTCGAGATTCTGAATCGCTCCACGCGTCCACAACGTCGGCCATGTCGGGGAGAGGTGGACGGGGGGCAGCGAGAGCCAGAGGGGGCCGACAAACCCCGGGGGTAGGGTCAGGCTCTTCCCTTCCCCGGGAACCATGGAAATGGCACATGCCTTGGTTTGGGATTTAAGCTGAGAGAGGAGATAAGAGAGAAGGCGCCAACGGAGGCACAGGGAAGTGTACGACACTCCCGGTGAAGCGGAGGAACAGGGAACAAAATTAGAAAGAAAGTCAGAATAAAGAATAGGAGGCCAAAGAGCAGCGATCGATCGGCGCGATATGCAAAACGGAGCTGGCTTCTGAAGGACGCTCCAGGGCTTCCGGCAAACATCTCTATCAGGTCACTTTAGCTCATTATTACAATCTGCTCTCTTTCGCTGGGGGTCGCACGGATTTCATTTTAAAAATCACCCGTTTTTCACAGCAAACCGTGCCGACGAGCTGGGCAAACACGCAAGTGAAAGTATCCGAAACACGGACCGGTTTTACCGAAAAAACAGGATGCGTGAAATTATTAGGCCCCGATTTTCACAGTCACGGGTTTTTATTACAAGCCAAGTCTGTTATTATCATACTGTTCAGTTGGCATCTTTCCCCAAAGCAGCTCAGTGATTTAGCCATTAACACCGAAGGGTAAGGAAGGGAGCGGGACCACCGCGACTAGGGGAACTACAGCGAGAGCAGGACGACCGCAGCATAATGGCTTTAAACGCCGCAACACCTACTACACTCCTCGCAAGGGCTGCGAAGCTCAGGTTTTGCGTTCGGTGATCAGTGATGAAGGTTATAGCTCTTATTTCAGCTCAGCGCAACCGACGATAAACAAAGCGGCACGTGAAAGCGATCAGTTTCGACTCACTCCTTGCACTGGGGGATGAGCGATGTCGTCCCTTTACAAAAGACAGAGGTTGAAACCCAGTGGCACGCTGCGAGTCAAACAGGGCAACGTGCGAACGCCGAACGTCCCACGTGAATAATCTGCACGTCTGCAGAGCTCAGTCGCTGTTTGTTTGTTCTTTATGCACAGCTTTCTTTGTCAAGTCACAGACTGCAAATGTGGCACGGGGGCACTTTTCACACAAAGGGAGTTTCCCGCGTAGTCGAGTTCTCGAGACTCCAAAAAGGCTACTTGCTACTTTACTTTTAAAATGCAAAATTGAGGAGGGGCAAGGCAGGGGGTGGTGACGTGGGTCCGTGACGCTGACGGATTTTCTCGCTCCGCACACACGCGCTGATGCGTGAGACGGACTTTCTCGCCACACACACGCAAGCGACGCCGCACACTGTGGCGGAGTTCGACAAAACTAAACCTGCGAGCCTGGAGAAGGTGGCTTTCATTGCAGCCCCCCCCCCCCCCCCAACAGGTCGAGAAACACCCTTTTGTCCGATGCCTCCGGTACAGACAGACAGGGCTGTAGGCCTCAGTAAAGCTGCGGCTAAGGCTCTGTGTCCGTATTACGCGCAACGCTTTGAGAGCCCGAGACAAGTCTGAAACAAGTATAAGTCCGATAAACAAGTCTCTTGTTTCACTCTGCCTTACTTATCAAAATGCTGCGCCTGTTGCCTGGCAGGCCGTGCGGCAGGACGCCTGCTTGTCTAAAGTTTAGGACGATCGCAGCCGCTTCCTACAGAAGACTGACACCTCTCTGCAAAACATCTGACCGTGGGGGGCTTATGTACCCATTTACGCCGCAGGGTAATTTTTACTGTGTCAGTTGCAGGTAAACGCTTGTAGCAGGACAGGGGCCCTGGAACTGGACCTTCCAACTGCCTGGAACCACTCGACCACCTGTGGGCATAAATCCATTGAAACAGCTCTTCAAACCCAAATTTAACTACAAAACCACAATAAGACTTTAGTTTAATCCAAAATACACATTTTATAACCTGTATTGATAGTTTATGGAGTTTGTATCATATTGCTCCCGCATTAGTGAAACATATATTGGTGGTTGGTGTAGAAAGAGAGAGAGAGAAACATTTCTGGGGGACAAATCACTGCATTGCATTATACGTTTCTATGGTAAAATACACATATTATGTTTTTCCCAAATATGGTAACAGATCAGAAGAAAACAGCCACGAGTAACGTGTGGTGCTTTGGAACTTGTTCTGTTTGTTGGTCCTAGAGCTTTGTACGCAACTTCATTTTTATTATGGAAGCGACTCATTTTAAAATCGATGGCTAAAAACGGGCGGCCGAGCGGTGGAGAAGGCCGAGCCGGAGCCTCGCGGCTCCTCGGCTACAGGTCCGGACGCGGATTTGAATCGGTTGCACGCCTGCAGATTTTTCAACTTCTCCTCGCGTTTGTGCGAACGTCCCCGGGTGCCCTGCTCCCCTCCCAGAGTCCAAACGCGTGTGTTTCAATGACCCCGGTGACTCTGAGCTGCCCTTGGTGTGCGTGAGCGGCCTGCGTTCACAGTTTAAAGAAACGGCACGTCAGGCAGGGGAAAAGAAATCGGTGCCGTGCTGTGCTCGATATTTTCTTTAATTTCATTTCATATGTTTATACTTTGAGTCTCATTGCAGCAGAAGTCAATAATGCTGCACAAATGCAGGCATGTGGTCCATATTAAGGCCTTTAAAGAGTACAGTGTTCTCCGGTCGCAGAGCTAGAAACACATTTTGTTATTCCGCTCTTCGTGTTTTCCGATGTCGTGTTGGAAACGGGCTCGTGTGTCCGCCGTGTCGAACGCGAAAGGTTTCGGATGTCAAACAAGGGCCTCGCATCCATACTAATTGGGCGCGACGGGTTTTGGGGAGGGCCGTCGGTCGCAGCGGCGCCGAAAAGGTTGACGGTCAGAAGAAGAGAGGAGAGGAGACATCCGGGCAAAGCCGGGCCACAACGAAGACTTTATTTTTTGTTCGGTGGAAACGTCGTTCCCCGCAGTCCTGCTATTGCGCGGTCAGCGTACTTTCCCATCGGTCCGAGTTTCCGTGAGGAAAAGGCCTGATGGGGAAGCAGGACAAGCCGCCCGGGATTGAACTGCTTTTTTATATTTATCAGACGCGAGACGTCAACAAATTGTAATTGCCGCTAAAAATTAAACCAGCCTCAAATACACGGCTGGGGAAAAACGGCACGGATGAAGAACCGCTTCCCCTAAAAGTGGATGGGAATGACATGGTCTGTTCAATCCAATAAAACACTGACATCTTTGAAATTATAGGCTCCACATTTCGACGACGTTGCTGACAGCGTGGAGTGTGGAAAATTGATATTGTAGATGATCGTGTGAAACCAAATGCAACACAGATAAAACCCGCTTTTTCTTTCTTTCTTTCTTTCTTTCTTTCTTTCTCCACTCTCCCCACAAGTTTTAAAGTTCATTTTCTTCTCCTGATATCTATGCTGAACATCGGAAACGCCCGAGGGGAGCACAAACGCTGGCGCAAAAGCGCAGGTCGTAGCTTTATGACGCACACAGGCTGTTGTTAATAAGATCGCGCTCGACCCCCTTTATTCCCTCTGCCGGCGGCCCGCCGTTCACTTATCCGGTCCTCGGTTGACGCGGCTTGTTGCCCACGGCGCGGACGTTCCGTTTATCCAGTTCGACACGTCGGGCTCCGCGGCGAACTCAACGCCAGGCGGCCGCGTGAGGAAAAACCGAGGTGGGCGGCGTTGTGGGAAGCGTCTCCCAGTCGTCTTCTGGCGCTCCAGCCGTGGCCGACTGCGCTCTGCGCCCAAACGTGACGCGTGGCCGCTCAGCGCATCCCACCGTGTTACGTTTACGTTATAAAGCTGTTTTTTACGTACAATTTCAAGTTAACTGCCCATAGCGAGTGTGCGTGTGTGTGTGTGCTTGTGACCAGACGCCGACGCGGGGAGCAGCCGCCCGGTAACGGAGCGCCGTAAAAAAAACAAAAAAAAGAAACGGTCCGGTTCGCCAATTACCCGGCCGAGTTCAGAACATAAACATCAGCTGCCGCGTAAACGGAAAGGTGCGGCGCCTCGGCCGGGCCGGTCGCTCCGGTAGATTAATCGTCCCGCACGTCGAGGTCGGCCCTGTTACGGCGAGCGGCGCCCCGCGTAATCGGTGTTTGTGAGGCTTCCACAGGCCCCGGCTCGACGTGCCGTCCTGGCGCCTCGGCCCGGCACGTCGCGACGCCGCCGTTGCCACGGCGAAGAATTAACAAGGACATCAGAGTGTGGAGCACAAGCAATTAGCCGCCCGCTAACGGCGACGTGCGACGCGGCGAAAGCCAGGAATTAGGCGGCCGCGGCGTCCGGCCTCGGCAGACGGCTCCGCTACGGCGCGATAAAACCGCTCTTAAGAAAGCCCCTGGAAAGAGGGGCGGGGCCGTCGCTCCGCTCCTTCCTCACCTCCGGTCTCGTGTTCCGTTCCGCCCACCACGATCAGTTACTGTCTGTCTGAAGGGCGCATTGTTTGCAAGCCGCAAAAAAGGTTTATCTGGTTGCGTGGTTATAGTAACAACTGTTTTAATGAGGAGATAAACAGCATGGATTCAAAACAGGCCCAGATCTGTCATCAAAGCCTTGCGGATCAGACCCCTCCGAGTGCGTGCTGTTCGTGTGTGTGTGTGTGTGTGTGTGTGTGTGTTATATATATATAAATAAATCGACTGAAGCGCGCAATGCATTCAGCTCAGCCTATTTCTTTTTCTCTTCCCAACAGTGCATATGAGGAAAAAAGGAAGAAAAAACACCAGCAAAGACCGCTTTCCGATATTTATTGTCTTTCTGCAAATTGAAAAATCAATGTTCTGATGTATACTGCCAAGGCCCATCTTTGGGGAGACCGCGAGGAGGGGCGGGGGTGCCGGATGAAAAAAGGCGTCGCCGTCTGTAGGATGAGTTCGGCTGCCGGCCCGTTCCCCCCCCGACGGCCTTACGGGGGCGGACGGCTGCAGTCGTCGAGGTTCGCGGCCCCGGGAGGTTTTAACACCCGGCTGTCGATTAATGACCGATTTACTGTCCACCTGCAGCACCACAAGCGACTCTCCGTCCAAATATTGGAGTTGATAGTAAACAAAACGACACGTTCGATGCTTCTCGAGAACGATCGATTTCCACTCCTTGCAGATGAGCAACGGTGGAACAACGCAAACTTACGAAGGGCAAGAGCAAAATCTGAAGCGCGGTGACTTATAGGTTGATGCTTAAATTTTAAGCTGCTTAAAATGATTTACACCGTTTACACGGCAGGTTATTGTAGTTACTCAAGCACCTTGACAGAAGGAGCAAAAATTTCAACCCAGTTCCCTTGATCTCGAGGTAACCGCATTAACCGCTCTGCCACCCACCGGCCTTAAAATATTATAATGCCAACCCATGTGCCAGTTAATCTATTCTTCTCAGTACAGTAAAGACTACCGGTCCATATACTAGCAAACTCAAACTATACCTTTATTTTTATTTAAACAGCTACCTGCAGGACTCCATCCAGCCAAGGCAAGTGCCGCGTTGGAGAACACCGCTGCGGACGGAGTGCGATGAGCTTCGACCCGCGGCCTCCGGCGCCGAACGCCGTTTCCTTCAATCCTCTCTGGCGGGGGTTTGGAAAACCAGTCGCTAGACTTACGCCGATGCTATAAATCACACCGTAACTGTTAGCAAAAGGCAGCAGTAATGCTGCTAACACAGTGGCATCGGTTTAAGAGTAGCCGATTGGAAATGCGTTGTCGGTATTTGGCAACCGGAAACATCAGGTGAAGGAAACGTGCACACGTGTAATGGAGCATCTGCAAGAGGGTAATGGCATTAGTCAGCGTGGCCTATTCATTTTGTATAATTGGACAAAAGCAAATTCCACCAATAAATTCAACTCGTGCCTCCTGCTCCCCCTGGATTTCGTTTTTAACCGTGCGCATGGCGTGAAATGAGAAAACAAGCTTGACTTATGTTTGCGGTACTTAGTCAACTCGCTCTTGTGTTTTCCCGTGGATCACGGGGGTCACCGCCACAAATGGGCAATAGTACCGTGGCGATGTTTGTAATCCTGTGCTAATGGCCAATCCACGGAGGATCGGAGCGCCCCGAAGCCCGTCCTGCCGCCGAGGCGTTTGGAAATCACCCCCGGGCCATTAAAGGCCCCGGCACATACGCTCCGCACGTCACAGAAGGTCAGTCAGGACAAAGACTGGCCAGTTGGCCTGTGGAGCCCATCGCCGGAACATGAGGTGGAAGACGACCGTCCAAAACGAGAATGCCGAGTGAGATCTGAAGCGCGGAGCAGTTATCGTGAGCCGTAATGCGCAATTACATAATGTATTACATTTAATGCGGCAACAGACGCGGAACACCGTGGAGAAAAGAGGATTGTCTTGTGGGATTTAAGCCAGTTGTACACAGTCCATAAAATCACTGCGAACCACTCTCCCACAGTTAATCTTGTGGCATTCCAGCGCTATACAGTCGAACGGCTCTCGCCGGAGGCACAAAAGACAGCGGAAGTTGTGCTCGTAACAAATCGTCTTCTGAAAAAAGGCGGCAGCGATTGGAGAAGTCGGAACGAAGACGACCAGCAACCCGACGGATGGACTCGGTCCCAGTGACAACGGACACGTCCCTTTCTAACCGTAAGAACACGTTTGAGGACGGAATTTTCCGCAGGGACCCAGCGCGGCCGGGCGCCGGCGATCACGCTGTACACCAAGTATACCGGACAAAATCAGGCATCGGGACAACAGGCTGTGTTGCAGTCCAACATTTTTCACGAAATCTCGGCCAGTCCTGCCTCTCGTTCTCCTTAGTGACAGCAGATCCATTTTTTGCTAAATTTACACGGCTTTTCATTGCGGTCATTTAACGCAATTATGCAGCGTGGCATCTTTTTCCGGATAAAAGTGATAATGCAGCTTTTTTACCACGGACACTTGTCAGACGTTGCAAAATTGCAGCAGCCCTCCTCACACGGATGAATCTAAATGGACGTCCCGAGACCTGTACGCATCGATATGCGTCTATTTTGTTATAGATGGTCGAGGCCAGAGCGTTACTTAAAAGAAGCAGCCGGATCCCAGCAACGTTTAGTGTTTCCTTGAGCCGAATTAATGATACACCATGTGACAAATGGCTGCTTTTTATAACTCCCCGTTTTCTATTGGCACACGGAGCGAAAACAAGCCACCCCACAATAGCGGGGAAGGCGGAATGTTAAAAGCCTTCAGCCCGTTTAATGAGCCAGTACGGCGCACAAATCCTCCCGACTTTGACTTTAAAAAGACATACAGTACGATATAATTGGTTCCCAGTAGCACAACCTCTTTCAAGTTAAGAAGTTTCACATTACATAAAGACAGCTAGAAAATACAACTTTTCGGAGGAAAACTTTTTTTTCGGCTACTTTTCCTTCTCCGTCGGTGGTGTGAGTTGTTTGTGAGAAGTCCTGCAAACCCATTCGTCTCGTCTATGTATAAACACTACCTTCTCACGCCTAAAACGCCGGCTGGCGTCCGGGGGCGCGTGGAGGCTAGAGGCCGTCTACCTTAACAACTCGCGTGAGAGAGACATGATCGAGGCTGCAAATTTATTCAACGCCATCTAGGCGTCCTGGTGGGATCTCAAGTCAGTGGCCTTCAGCCCTTGTCTGCTCCGCGTCGTACAGCCGAGGCTGTGCGGCTGAACCCAAGAGTCGCTTTTGTCCGTTTCGCCGTTTTACTACCCCGATGAGTATTATTTTGTCCACCAAACAGCAGGACCATCGACTTTAAACCATCGACCAGGACGGATGGACGGCCGAAGGACGTCTAAGCGTCCGTACGGCGGCAGAGCGGTCAGCCCAGCTACCCCAGTCTTCCGGGTTTAGTGGCTTCCTTTGTATTTGTATGCTCTCCTCCGGCAGACATGCTGCTTTTCCAGATTGATGACCCAGTACGGTCTACGTTCGCGCGTTTGCCGGCTCCCTTTGATGGACTGCTATCCGGCCCCGACGGTACCCTGTTTTGCCCTTTGCAGCCTTCCCTCCGTGACCTTGCTTTGGCAAGCGGTGGGTAGATGTGGATGAATGAAAGTATGATATACGCGTACATATGTGAGCGCACCGCATGCGCATACAGCATCTGCTCCTTTCGCCTTCTTTGTGCCGGTTAGCAATTTGTTGTTTGCGTATGTGCCGGTATGGTGGGTTTACACCCAAAATAATTCATAATGTAAGAGCAGAACACTGTTAAATCCCATCTGGCTAAATAAAACAAATCAATACATCCATATCTTTAATGATCTGCCTCCAGACACGGTAATATTCCCACAGGGCGCAAAAAAGTGCCGACGCCGGAATATACAAACTCGAGCAGGCCCAGAAAGCATCCCGCCATTCCTCACGCGGCAACAAGAGCCGGCGTTCCCCAGTTAATAAAATAAAGAGCTACACCGCTAGCTTCCTAATGAGGTTCTGTTAGACTGTCATCATAGCAGCATTACAGTACGTCATGCTAAAAAGAAAATACAGGGCAAATATTGCACGAACATTCTATTTAATTCAAGCCTATTAGGGCTGAAGCAATAGCAACGGCTGTTAGTGCATAAATATAGCGGATAGCGCTTCTTACGCGTCTCGCTTGCCGCCGCAAGGAAAAGAGACCCGCAGTTTGAGGAAGAATGAAGAAGCCGTACGGAAAACAAAGACTGAGACGGGCCGTTACGCGAACGGACAGAAAGATGGGCCGACCGATGCGCGGCGGAGCAAGACGTGCGGCCAGTCACGCTGTTGTTAAGCAACCAGCTGTTCCTACGTACCCTTCGCCGCCGAGCCTCGTCTCCGGTGTCCCCTTCCACAAACGGTAAACGCAGCCCAGAACTCCTCCTTGTACGCATTGCTGCTCGGCTGCATGCGGGGCGATCAAAACCGCTAATGCCGGGGGGCGAAGCTCGTCCCGACGCCGGTGCTCTTACGGGTGCGGGCCGCTCGTCGTCCGCTGACCGCGAGCGGTGGTTCGGTGGGAAACGGCTAAACCGGCGTTTCTCAGCCGCGTGTGAGTTACAGAACGGTCGACGCCTTTGCGGCTGCTGTCCGGTCAATTTTTAATAAAAGACATGAGGGCAAGCGACTTGCTCACGGGAACAGCAGCGGGATCAGGTTTCAAACCGCACGTTTACAGAACGCAAGACAAAGGGCCCGACCGCCGTGACACCCTCTGCCTCCCAGAAGCGAGGAAGCGTCGGACTTCTTGCCTTTTTCCACGTCGGCTGTTGGACCGGGCCTCGCAGCCCTCTGTTCCAGCAGGAGGTCCTCGACGGAACGCGGCGAGCGATCCAACCGGTCGCAGATCGGCCCCATTAATGAATGCCTTCTGGTTGTGCCGCAGCGGCGGTGTGGAACCTCCCCTGTACAACAGTCATTAGGGAAGGTCTTCATTTTCAACGGCGTGAAGCATCTGTGCGTTATTATTGCATTACGTGTTAACACGCTCAAGCTCCCGGAGCACAGCAGGTCACCGGATCCCCATTCAAGTGTTGGACACGAGCTTGGCAACGCTAAAGAGCCCAGCAAGCCCATGTGCTGCGAAACGGTTTGCATCTAATACATTTGCTATTTGCACCATTTATGATCTTTGCTGCCGTCTAATTTAAATTAGATGCAGAACAAGTTTAATAAGAGCTATTTAAAGGTAGTACGCGCTCGCAAAACGCAACTGAGCGTTTCAGATAACTGCCCGACAAAACTTCATCGGTCGAACATGTAAGAGTCTGCGATGTGTAATGAAATGGAGAAACCAGTCCTGGAGAAATCTATCCTGGAGAAAACAGAAGTGGTCCAAGGACCGACCCCTGGAGAACAACCTTTGCACAGTCCGTCATTTTTCCGGCACTTCTAGATATTTATTGCACACGTGATGAGATGCACCTGAACGCACCACCAGCGATGCAGTTTGGGGTAACTTGGGGGATTTCGTGGTTCGGGTCCTCCAGGGCCACCCTACACCCGAGGTAAAGCCCAGTGGAACCATCTGCTCACCCGCACAGATCCACAGCCCCGCTTTCCTATTTCGAAGGCCTTCTTTTTCTGGCCGTATGTGATGCCAATCACCCTGTGGGTAAAACTCTGCAACTTCCCTGCAAAACCCCTGCAGGCTGTTTCAGTGGGTGTATATCTTGCCTTCCAGTCTTGAGCAGCAATCCCATGCCATCACGGGGTGTCGATCTACCCTCCTTCCCTCCCTCCCTCCCTAACTTCGCAGTGCAGCGGCACACATAATACACTACTACTGGGGAGATAGTCATGAAACCAGTGGGCAGCATCGTCTAGCAGACCTATACCGAGAAGACTCGCTAACATAGCGTTGCGGTCGACTTTCGAGAACTTTCGAAAAATAAACTTGGAGAGAAACACGTTTTTTTTAAGTCCTGCACATCAATTATGTCATTTGTGACTTTCGTAGCTGCAGTAATTGTACAGAAAATTGGATAAATTTCATTTGCATACAGAAAAATCGGTGAGCTGGATGATTGTAAGGGTCTCCGAAAACTGTGCGGCAACAGAGAGCTCTGGAACAGGACTGTAGTTATTTAGAGCTGTAGGTGGAAGAAATGAGGCAAAATAGCATACTGAATGAGAGGAGGCGCATTGTTACGGCAGAAAACAAATCTCTTAATGTCAATTATTCGCCATTACCGGCGTACGACTGTTAACCCTTACGATAGCGCCCTAGATCTGGACGATTACTTCGCGATGTTCCAGAAAAAACTAGCTCGATGATCCGGGGAGTAAAAATGTTGGAACTGCTGCCTTTTCCAGCTGTGAGGACCATAACAAAGAGTTAAACACAGAGACTGAAAGAGCGACTCTGAAGAGATGACTCCTCCTTCGAAGCCTTTATTGCTGCTACCTGCACGTCGGGGCTATTTTGAGGTTCAAATTTCAGGAGACGGAAGGGACCAAAGTGGTGCTTAATTCTGAATTCGCTTCCACCCTGTGCACTTGTGTAAAGTGTCAAAGACAGGTGACTGACAACAGCAAATTAAAGGCAAACACCGGACGTGCCTGACAGGACCACCTCCGTCGCAAGCGTGCTCCTCCTTGTCTGAGTCAATATTTCCGTCGGAAGCGCTCTTTGCCAGCCGCCTCTCCGTTGCCATTGTTTGTTCACGTTGTTGGACCGGCGGCGAGCCGGAATTTGAACGGGAAAGGTATGCCGGGGGACTGAAAGACGGAGCGGGCATCTCCCCGCTTTTGAGAAAAATGTGTGGGGTACCTTCGGCGCCTCAGCGCGGAGGTCAATATAATTCTACTCATTCCTCGCCGCGTATTAGCCCGGCACGCTCCTATTCCACCCGTATAATTAAAAACCTCCTCTCACATAATTAAAAGCTGTTTTGTCCATAGATCAATAAGGAGCTGTTCATTAAAAGTCCCTTTGCCTTTTCTCCCCATCCGCTGGCAAAGTTTCCTTCGGATTCCGAAATGACGCCTGCGGAAATTCGCACACGCCGTTCGGGGGGGGTTTAAAGCAAGAAGGCGAGACGAGGTTCGGCGAGGAACACAGAGAACAATAATAATAGCTGGGGGGGGGGGGATTGTCGTCGTGGGGGGAGAAATAAGTCAGACGTTTACACTGCTTAAGGGATTCTACCGCGAAACGGTTGAAGCGTTTTAGGGGTTCGGTTGTGCGTATTAAAAAATACATATTAACCTCAAACTGAAGCTCTTCGGGCTCTGGCTGTGTTCCAATAGCTGCAAAGTAAGGTTAACAACACGTAGCTTCTCGTACCACGAGTTCATACTGCGCCTCATAAATGGACAAGGACAAGATGAGTCCAACCAAGTCAGCAGCGATGATGGTACTGATACAGTGGATGGCGGTCAGTGGTGGTGGTGGTGATCGAGTCCCTGCCGGTCGCAATTCAGCAGCCGGACAACCTGAACTTCTGCGACTCCCTTCTGTCGCTCTATCCATCCAGGTACATATAGAGACATGTGTCTATCCAACATTTCACCCGTCTATATCCCTCAAGCTGTCCACACGCCCATCTGCAAATCCACCACCAGCCCATCTTCTATCCACCCATCTATATATTCATCTACCAACCCATCTGCCCATACATGCATCTA
The DNA here is from genome assembly GCA_900497675.1 of Arapaima gigas. Lineage (NCBI taxonomy): Eukaryota > Metazoa > Chordata > Actinopteri > Osteoglossiformes > Osteoglossidae > Arapaima > Arapaima gigas. Next base: position 57,539 of record UFQX01000119.1, read on the forward strand.
CATGTCATTTTCATAGACAACCTCGCATAATAATAAATGAGCGAAACCTGCAGACAGTCAAGCAAAGCTCCATAAAAGCAAACTTCTCTGCTGCCAGATGCCGTCGCCTGGTTCCTCGCCGGAAATCTCATTCCGCATTTCAGCACAGACATTTACCACACAATGGGAAGGCACCGCTGTCTCCTTACAAGAGCCTTCACCCTGAAATGTAAGAAACGGATCCTGAATTTAACAGCGAAACCAATTTTTTGAGCAGCTCCCAGAATATATTTCACATTTCCACTTCAGTCGCAGCGATAACCGATAGCTATAAATACGTATCGACCCGCAAAAAGCTGCAATTCTTTGCATCCTTGAATATTTTATCAACACTCACCTATGTACATATTTATAAAAATATCTTACTGTACACATCTATAAGCGCTACGGCCAGCATATCTGCGTAAGCAAATATAAATATTCCCTTTTTATCTTAATAAAATCCTCGTACTGCACCGAACACTGACACAGAGGATGAACCATTGCTTGCAAGACGCAAAAACTGTTGTATGCAGCATATAATATTTTGCTCCTAAATTAAAATCTAAATGAAAGAGACAGGCGGTAGAGGCAGTTCACAATATTATACCAGACGGCACACAGGAAAGGCATCAGAATGGCAACAGGAGTACAGGCTGGTGATGTGCATAATAATAGAAATAAATCACAGCGAAGAGGCAGCGGAGTATTACACCACGTTTCTATTCATCCACCCGTTTTCAGGAGCCGCTTCTTATCCACCGAAGGTCACGGTGCTGCAGAGCGGATCGTACGAGGGCTCCGTACCTCCCGGATGGGACAACAACTCCTTCGCTCGCACAGCTGGCAGATTTTTAAGCGGTTCACCAAACATAACGTGTGCTAGCAGCGTGGGAGGGAGCTCAAGTGGCCGGAGGGAAGCGCACACAAAGTCGGCACCAGAACAACTTGGGCTCGTCGCAACCGACCGTCGGCTTCCGTTATTTATCCGACACCTTCGTCCCAAATATTAGGTCCGTTCATTAAGCTACTCGCAGACATTTATTCATTCATTCATCTGAGTAATCTGGACTGCACCGATCCAGGTGAGCACCGCCATGAAGGACGCCGGGTTCGATCCCGTGATGTTTCAGCTCGCCAGACCGCCTGCTAAGGCCGAGTTAAAGAACGTCGCGAGGGAAATTATTAGCAGACAAAGAACATAGTTCCACGATTAGATTTCCACTGAGAGGTTACGTCCCCGCACCTGGCCAGGTAGCTAGACGGAGTGCTGGAAAAGCAACAGTTTCCGCCACCATCCGCTTCGGTTCCTTGCGATACAAACACACCGAAACGCTCCCTCAGGCAGGTAAAACCAGGTGGAAAATTTCAATCCGATTCAAGTTTTTATCTCCCTTCCGAATCGTCCGCACGTCGAACCGGGCGGGTTCAAAAAGGAGCAGAAATAAATTATGAAGCATTTATGGCTTGAATCCCTGAAGAAAACTTTACTCCATTTTTTACTTTCTTTTCCCAACTTAAATGGCAATGCATGCAGATCCGTTTGTGCATTTTGGGCACGAAAATACAAGATTTAGTAGAAACTGGCAGCTTGTTTGCTTGTTTTGTGCACACAGAGACACAAAGCAAAAGGGGAATGTCTAAGAGACACAGAAAGCCCTGAGACGACTGTTCCGCTTGTAACCGCCATTACTACCGTTCCGTATCGGACAGAAACACCCTGGACAACCCGGCCAAGCCACGCTGCAGCAGAACATTTGGATTTGTCAGAGCGTCCGCCACCGAGACAGCAAGCGCTTCGGTCTCTTCATCTGATCTGCCTAGAATAATGTTGTTTATCCACTTCCGGTGCTGCAGATTTTACGTCTCTGATGTTCTACAGTATATATGGTCAAAAAGACACAACCGTCACTCCCGTATCATCAAAAGCCATGAGCCTATAAGGTTTTTTTTTGTATGAGCCAGAAGCTGAAAAAAATCCTCCACTTCCTGGGGGTCGCACGAATCTTACTGACCAAGAGGGAAATTCAACTCCAGGGGAGAGTTTGGTCGGGCTCCCGCTCCCCGTCACCGTCCCCGCTCCTGCCGTAGCGAACTTCCCGGCGCCGCTCGCAGGTCTCGGAAAAACCCGTTCGACCGTCGCGCAAAGGGGAGACGAGGCGGCCGAAAGCGGTCCCCCTTCGGCGCGGGGCGGACGACTTAACTGGACCCTGCTATTTGAGGGCACTTAGAAAAGGGCCTGATGCTAATGAAAGCTCTGAGCCGCCGTGGGTCAAGACTGAGCGCACCCTGCTACTCGGAACGAATCTCGGCACGGGGTGCGGCGCCGCTTCTCCTTTTCTTCGTGAAGACTTAAGGTGTCCGTTTAATGAAGAAAGCCTCTGGCTAAGAGCGTTACGATAATTACCTCGAATGGGTGAAGTCGCACCGGAGCTCATGAATCCCCGTTTCCGGCAGGGAGGAAAAACCAAAGGTATTCAGAGGCAACTGGGAAAATAAGCCTTTCGCCCTCAACAGAACAAGTTACGTACATGAGGAAAATTAAAAATCCAGCAATTGTTTTTAATGCGGGGCCCCGATTGGGCTCCAAATACAAGGTGTGTTGAAATTATGCAAACGGCCCCGGAATGATCTTAAAATAGAAGGAAGGCCCATACAGATATGATAAAATATGTTCCTTTTTTCCCCGGGGGGAAAATAATTTATGCATGTAGCTGAGTTCCTGGCTCAGTAGCGCACCATCGGAAGCCTTTCCTACATCCCTCCGTCGGCTCATTACAGACCAGAGCTCCTTATTACATGTGGACCGAGGCAGGCAGGCGCCGCGATTCGCTTTCAACGCGGCGATTTCTTCGTAAACCGCCGCCGTGTTCGTCTGCCTAAATCTCCCTTTCGCCCACAGCCGCCCGTTTCGGCTGGTTTTCCAGGGGCGAAGCACTGGCTAAGGGGGAGAGAGAGGAGTTATAAAGGCTTCAGAAGAGACAAACATTAGCAAAATCGATGCCTTTGGTCACGGACTCAAACAAAAGCGGTCAGACTAGGTGCCCCGCCCCCAAGACGGCAGTTACTCCCTTTCGCTCTTATAAACAAGGAGGAGCACCAAGAGAAAGTGTTTCTGTGACCCGTTTCGTGTTGCACGTTCATATACCTCGTCTCTTTAATCTATTACAAACTCATTCATTTGCATACAAATTGTGGGAATCCAACGTGGCTCTTGGGAAATAAAAGAGAATAAAATCTGATCATTATCACCATCATTGGGATTATTGTCGGGACTGTGGCATAATATTGACAGTAATACTGACTGATGATGCTTCTTACAGGCGTATCTTTTAAAGACACGCTGCTAAATTTAAGTTGGAAATGAGCGTTGAGTGGGGTGTAGGACGTGTTACAACAAATATAATAAAAACCGTAGATTGCGCTACCACAGTATATGTATCGAGAGCCAGGAAAATGTACAATAAAGTACGAAAGATCTCTTTTTCCAGGAGATCTTTCTGCTGTCAAATAAAACAAGAACGTTTACTAACTGTGATGCAGTAGTTGAACTGGGTCTGGAATTAGCAACAAACTGACTTCTGGTTCCGGTTGTGGTGCCGGTTTATCCAAGGACCTGCTCTCCTGCTGGAACCAGTTTGCCGCTGAGGCTTGTTCAAAACCTCAGACCTCAAAGGAGCAGCATTGCTGCAGATGGACTAATCCAGTTGAGCCGTCAGCACTGCTTTATCCACCCACCCACCCAGCCATCCATCCATCCACCCATCCATCCATCCATCCATCCATCCATCTCCACCAACGCTTGGCAACGTGCGATCAGTTTAGAACAACTTATAACCGCAGTAGAACTTACGACGCGCACAAGACCTGAACTAGCGATCACAACACACGTTCCCCCAAAAAAGTCCCAATTCCCCGAAATGCAGCACTTGTCCATCCTAGAACTTGCAGAAGCAACGTCTACACACCGAGCAGTGTGTGCGGGGACCTTTATTTCGCTCGACAAAAGAAGCGCAAGCAAAAAGTAAAAACAAACAAAGAATAAAACTCCAGCCTAGATGTTATTAGGACTCCCTAATGTTTTCCTATGATCCTTTTTCCGTATTTTTGCTTATTGTGCACTTTTTCTGGGGGGGGGGAGGAAGGATCTGAAGAAACCGATGATGCTGATTCGTTTAAGCATTTGTTCACTGGAAAAGGGGCGATGCAGACTGCAGGCCACGTTCTTTTTCACAAGCTCACAGTTTAGCCGCTTTTGGAGGCGACGAGCACTAAACATCGACACGAATTTCACGTTCTCTGTATTTCTGACGGGGGGGGGGTCCTCTGGTGTGACACGCCTGTCCCAGAGCCGGCAGTCACGTGCTGCCGAACGGCCCTCGGCGGCCGTGTGTCACCAAACACCAACCAAATAGGCTGTTCTACATGAGAAATGAAACGGTGCTGCAGGGAAAAAAAACAATACGAATTATCAACTCATAATAAACCATATTAATGTCTGACGATAAGGAGCTGAAGCTACATATTGACTTACCTCATACTGTCATTTTCTCAGCAAAATCTTGACAAATAATGACTTCTGTCCCACATTGAGACACAACTAGGCCCCTCAGGGGGCCACCGTCTCCTCACTGCTGTTCGGGAGCATAAGAATCTATTTCTGTGTTGGTGTATAAATGTTCCTAAGTGCTCCTGTAGTGCAGGGTCCTCATTCTGTGCGTGGAAAATGAGAAAAAGTCTTTCTGCTGTCATCCAAATATACCGAGACACAGAAGGGGGAAAAAAAGCTGTTTATGTGAGAATAGCTGACTTCAATTTTTTTCTTTATTAAATATATTGATTTAAGGTATTAAAGCACATCTCATTTCCATTTGCCCTAGAAAATAACACTCTATGCCTTTATTTTCTATATTAATTGCTTGGTGTTCTATGGACTGACTGTGGAAACTGGACTTTGGTGCCCTGTCTGGGTTGTGTTTGGTGCCGTGGCGTCGAGTTCATCCATAGCGATAAACCTGCGTTGAATTCTCAGACGGACGCTTTTGTCACCAGCGAACAACAGTGCGTTTCGCCACGGTCGCGTTCTTCTCCGAGTTCCATCGTTCAGTCCAACGCCGCTGCTTTTCCCAGAGTACGTAACACCAGTCAGCGGTTACACAACCACAGGGACCGTTCATTTTAAACACGTAAGGCAGCGAAGCTCCAGACCCTCGACAGAGATTTACCACGCAGTGGCGGCAACTTGCCTAAATGTTCTACATCCCTGCTCTACCTCTGCAACATCGTCATTCTGCGCCTTTTTCAGTTTTACTCTTGGATTTTTCAGCAGCACGTTCCACTTTTCTCTGCCGCTGTCACGGCTCTCCATCATTGAATCGGCTACCAGATGTAAACACATCGAAATGGCAACCCATCGTGTCACCAGGTGAAGTTCCGAATTTGTCACTGGAAGCACAAATGTTGAAACTGTTGACCGTGTCTCAGACTGGATTGCGCAGCAGTTAGATGGTGACTACAGACACTCCTGTCGACACTTCAGGACAAAAGTACAAGACAGAAGTTTCTAAACATATGGGATGTTGGTGGTCAGCAAGAGTCAACTTGATGGCACTGAACATCAATAACATACTGATTTTCCAAAATCCCACCACGACCCTGCAATAGGAACTCGGTACTGAGCCAGACACGGCTGGTTTTGGAAAACCAGTTGGGCGTTCTTCAAGTTAATCCTTCATATGGGTTTAAAGCTACTGTGCAAAAGTCTTAGGCACCTGTGGGGGAAAATGCTATAAAGTGAGGATGGTTCCAAAAATAATGCCATGAATACTTATAAACCATATATAAACCAAATCATTTATAAACCTTCGAAAAAGTGCAGGAGACAAAAAACCTCCATCAGATCAATATTTGGTGGGACCACCGTTTGCCTTTAAAACAGCATCAGTTCTCTTATGCAAACTTGCATGCAGTTTAAGGTGGAGGTTGGTAGGTTCTTCCAAACATTTTGAGGAACTGGCCACAGTTCTTCTGCAGACTTTGACTGTCTCTGCATGTCCTACCGGACTGACTTGGTCAAGTTGAGATGAGGGCTCTGTGGGGACCAGACCATCGGTTGCTGAAGATAGTTGTGTATGACTGAGATTGGGTGTTTGAGGTCATTCTCAGGCTGCACAATGAATTTGGGACCAACCAGAAACCCCCCTGATGGTAGATAAGAATCTACCTGTACTTCTCAACACACATTCAAGTTGCATGTCTAACACTTTTGCACAGTACTGTAGATGATGCTCCAACACCAGCTACCACAGAGTAGCAGAATTAAACAGGGACTATGCTGAAAACTTTACACACACCGGCCGTGTTGTTGAGTATTACACTGGTACAGACTGGTGGTGGTAGTGAATGGAGTTGGTAATGATATCTTGGAACCAGCTGAATGTTTTAATACCAACTGATCGATGTCTGAATGCCAAAAAGCACCAAAACTGACCCTGTCAGCGTATCTGTCCAAGGTCTATCTAGAATTCCGGCAGCATAATGTGCAGATCACGTCAGGATTGTTTCCAAAGTAAGATGGCACCTTTACTTCCCTCCCGTCCCCACCTCTCGGGCGAACGGAGCATCGTTGGGATGAGGTGGCATGTCATGTTAGCAGAACCAACAGGCCACCAGAAATCTGCAGAAGCTGTGTGAAGCTGTCAAGCCAGCATGAACCAAGAACCCTACGGAACACGTCCTGCAGCTGGTGGCTCAATTCATCCTATCCTGCCGGCAAAAGTGGGTCCCGCCCCCTGCTAGGCGGGTGTACTTAATATAGTGGCCGGCGACTGTATGTCGCCTTTATGTAGACTGAGTTATCTGAAACAGGGCGTCTCTGTATGCCTCACAATGCAATCATTCAGGTTGAACTGCATTTGTGCTGCAACTGAAGGATCCCTTAAAGAGGGCGGAATTAAATAGATGTATTTTCTGAAGAAGAAGAAGAAGAAGAAGAAGACCGGGCAGAGCCTCCAAGAAGGACGCAGTAGCGTGAGTTGTACTCTAGGCTTCATTCAGACGTCAGAAAAAGAGGGGAAATGAGCTGGAGTGAATAAGGTAAGAACAGTGGAGAGTGTGGTGATGGAAGGTTGCCAGGTGTGTTGTAATGCGGCGTAGAGCCGGGCAGCAAAACGCTGCTATTCCCTGATGCCGGGAAGGGAGAGTAGGAACGTGTTTCGTCAGAGTTGCGCCGGCGCCTGAGAAACTATACGGGACCCGAAGCGGCGCAAACCCAAGGCGCAGCAAAATGGAAAACAGAATATATTTCATCGGGGCGCGTCTAAGGACGGAGAGCTTATGTGGCGTGGAAGAGCACAGCATGTGTACTTGTTTACGTTGCTGCATAGAGATGGTTGTCTCACGGCAACTCAAACGGCTCTCGCTGCTTCTGCCCTTGTAGAGAACGTGGGAGTTACTAGATGTGTTTTATCTCTGCTTACCAGGAGAAGGTCCAGGGTTTGAATCCCCTCTCCTGCTGTAGCACCCTTGATCGTGGTGCTTAATGTGAATTAATACGGTGAAATGTACCCAGCTATATAAGTGCGAAACAGAGCACAAGCATTACATTCCTATTTAATGCTTCCCTCTGCAGTAAAATACAACTGAGCGCCAACAAAAGTACATCAGCAGCAGATGAAGAGCTTCACACGCAGCACAGCCTGTTTATCTGACGCCAACATGTTGCTGGTTCACGTCCCGGAAGCTGCTGTCTACAGAAAAGACGTTCGAACGGCGAATACGCAGACTGCCATAGCAGGTGGTGTTGGACTCGATTATGTAGCTGCCTGGAGGACAGGAGAGGAACGGCCCCAGAGGAGATGGGTTTGAGAGTCTGCCTGAATGCCGGGAGGGATTCAGCAGCTCCGAGGAGCACGGGGAGATCCTGTTAGGCTCGCTTTACCAGCTCCCTGGCAAAATATATCATTCCCGAGCCGACCTTCCGAAACCCGGCCTTGTAAGCCGTCTCGGACTAACGTGCGAGATAAACAACAGCGCGTCTCTCCGGCGACGAGGACCGCATTACACCCAAAAGTCTCGCACCTTAACCAGCAGCACATCGCCGTGTCGTGTCGGAGGAATCCTGCAGTAATCCTCCCACGTCTATCCTGCCCCCGCACTGGAATCGCCGCAGTTCCGGCACAGAACATCTTAGCGTTTCTTTGAAACTTGCCTCGAAGTCTTGATCAATGTCATTAGCAGAAAATGCCTTTCAGGCGCTCGAGTTAAACCGACAGAGGTCATCAAACACGTTATTTGAAAAGGCTAATGAGCGGCTCCTCCCCGCCGCACAATAACACAACTCGGCATATCGATTCGTCGAGAGCCGTCAGCAATACTCCTCCGTAGCGCACGAGTCTATAAATGTCGATGAGTTTGTCAAAGTTTGCCTAATTCCAGCTGTCGTGTCGATCCTGACTACGTTTCAAAAAAAAAAAAAAACGGGCCCTCGGTCCGTTTGCCTCCTGCCGTTATCCGACCCCGTCGAGGCCGTCGGATCGGACGGCGGACAAAGCCTCCGTTCTCGGGCTTCGAAAATCCGTTTCGCCTCTGAACAATGACTCCTAAAATTATCCGGGTTCTCGTTCCCCTCCTCGTCCCCGTCTGCTGCCACCGCCACTGTCACTCTGACAAACCGAACGCTAACTTGAAATAGCAGCCCCTTCAAGACGGGAGTCTCGCCCGAGCCGAGGCTCCTCATTACTGCGAGCCCCCGCATCGTATATATCCCGTACCATATGCGGCAGCCTTGATCCAGCTCCCCTAAATCCAAACGTTTTCGTCTTGTTTCCTCGCGAAATAACGGGGAAAACGCGCACCGAACAACGGGCTAATTCCCCGTTTGGCGGTTTATTTGTCTTCCTGTTGGCCCACATTTTAAAGCGCCACTGTTTCTACTTGTGTTGTAGAAAAAAATGTTTGTTTTTTTTTTTTTGACCACGTGCACCGCTCCCCTCATCCATTTCCAAGCACCGTATCAAAGAGCTCTCCGCGATCGCCTTACAATAGCGCGCAGCGTCCGAAAGGCAGGAAAAGCAATTTGGAAAAAGCACAGATCAGCAGCCGCAGTGATTTGGGGAAAAGCTGTTCTTGCTGTGGTCCGGTATAGTCTGTATCAATCTGTTTTGCCCCGTTTTGCTGTAAAACCAATATGCTGCCCTGTAGCGTGCGGTAAACAGATCCGAGCCGGTCCTCCACCTCACACGCGTTTCCCGTGGTCTGTTGTTCTTTCCTTTCTTAACTGTTCTTAACACAATGACCACATAATGTTGCTTATGCCTTCATCTAAAGCCGCCCGCAAGGGTACTTTTGAAGGGTAAAATACTCACAGCTGGGGATCGAGGAGGTGGGATTCAAACCAGGAGCAAAACACGGCCACGGGCGAGTCTGTGTTTTGCGCTGCTCTCTTCGTCTTCACCGACTACGGAACCGCTACTACTTTATACCGCGGATGTGCGGCTTTACTGTGGTACACGTCTGCCTGCCGCAAGCAGAGAAGAGATCCAGGAGACAGAACAAAACCACTTTGCAAACAAGCTTTTTCGATCACGTATGATTTGTGGACAAACACACTGCGGCGTCACGAGCTCATTTAGCGGGGGGATTTGCACGCGTTTCCCCCGGCGGTACTACTGTGTGGGGGGCGTAGCGGGTACCGCAGGTACGGCGCGGACAAACGTAAACCACGCGTTCCGGTCAAGAAGGGAAAACAGGGATTTAATATCAAAGCAGCCATTTAAAGGACATGCGGTGACGTCGCTCAGCGCCCAAGGTGAGCTCACTTCTCATCTCACAGCAAACTAAACAAACTTCACACCCAGCCACCTCCTTTTGTACATCCTTCTCTTCATCTGAGGGAAAAAGAAAAAAACAAAGGACATATACAGTAGTATGGATTTGTAAGATTCAAAAGGACACGGCAATGAGCATAAACGGTATAACTAACTCCAAGGTAATAGAGTTCTTGAAGAAATCTGACTCCCTGTCTCTTCTACTCCTTAGCAAATCCAGCCTCTATTTTTTCTAACCTTCCACTGCAAGGTCGCGGCGAAAACTGCTCGTCTATTTTTCACAGTTTGTATAATAACGCCTCCTAACAGAGGTCCACACTGCTTCTATGTTTCAACATCCCGTTTTAAGATCAAATAAGATCACGGCGCTGAATGGTGTTTGACTCGTGCCGACTACAGACCTCAGCAAGGGACCCGCTGCTCCCCCTCACTCCTTACCTGCTTCCTTCATCGCCGGATAATTGTTTTCTAGGTAAAAATGCATCGACTGCTAGGATGCATATTCATTTGGGGACGGAGGGGGGCAGGCGACGTGCTAACAGGCCGGCGAGAAGCGGCGAGGCGACATCCAACGGGGCAAAACGCCCTCGGATGGGGGATTTGGCAAAAAAAAGAAGATATAATCGTGTCTCTTATTCTCAGGTAGTGGGAGCGTGGGGAACCGGCAACGGCTTGTTGGGCAGGCGTGTTCAATAACCCGCAGACTCCTGTTTTAATTACCGTCGCCCGTTGGCCCCCCGAAGGCATGGCGCGAGATCCCGGGAGACAGTTACACGTCTATTTAAACCTGTTTCATTGCGCTTTAACTGCAGCGTAATCTCGCAAACTTTGTCTTCACAGCATCCTTGCGAAGCCGAGCGCCCGGCATCGCCGGCAGCTCGCCTCGTGCACGGCCGGCGTCTTCACTGGCCGTCTCGGCCGACCCTGCCTCCCGACTCGCTCGCGGGCTGCGCTCACGGCTCATATTTGCCCGGTTATTTAGTCATTTCTTCCTGGAGCTGAAACCTTTCTCTAAAGCAACTTTCAGTCATTTTTACTGTACCAGTGCAGTGGAAGCACACCGAATAAAGCAGAATTTTGAACTCTGGTCCTGCGCTTAAGAGGTGGCAACTCTAACCGCTACGCCCCCTGCTGCTTGCCTCCGGATGACCCTTAATGAAGGTTGAACAGCACCGATCGGACAGCCCTGCTTTCGGCTATAACCGTCGTGATTTTTAGGTACAGTAACACAGTAGTTGGCAGCTAACTCCTCTGGGCAGAGTCCGTGTAGAAACGGGGGGGGTTAAACGGTGCATTTGCTCTGCCGCCAGCCAAACGGCCACTTTGAGCGAGTCTGTTAATCCACCGCGCTACTTTTACCGCGCTCACCTTGTTCTTCTACCACTTCCTGGTTAGTCAGCTTTTACTAGATTTTACATCTGCAGCCGACAGTGAATTTGAGCGTTTTCCACGTTCGTGTTTCTCTTTTTCTAAACCGTGATTAAATTGCTGATCACTGTGAGAATCTGCGGCGAAACAGTGTCATCTCTGTGCAACGTATTTAAAAAAAAAAAAAAAATGAGTCCACTTTGGGTTTGAAGAACAATCGTGTCCCAAGTACTGCAGATGGTAAAACAGATACAAAATCCTGACCAGATGATATCTTTCACCGGGGCTTATAATACTTCACGCGTGTTTGTATTTGTGTGGCAGGTGGTGAGCGGTTGCTACGGAAACGGAACGCTAGGAGACTGCAGCAGAGCACAGCCACAGACCTTTCTGTAGCTCCAGATTTACTAACTTCTGCACAGTAAATCAGCATCCTTTATTTGTTTACTATCGCCAGCCCTGACATAATGCGCACGGTATGAGCCCACTCGTGAGTCTGCTACCGCAATTCAATAATTCATCGCGGCATTCCGGGAGGGGAGGGCATTATAGTTTACTTGTGATGGCGAGATGGGCAGCGTGCAAATGAAATGATGAAACGGAACCAGGTCGGAGCAGCGGCGGCGTGCTCTGCCGCGACGGATAAAAACCACTTTCTGCGCTCCGGGAACGCCGCTATATGGCGGTTATCGATCTGGATGAACCACACCTCGACCTTTTAACCTTTACATTTATCCACGCGGCAGTTTGTCTGATCCCGCTGTTTGTGCGTGACTGGCCTGTGGTGGACTGCTGTCCCCTCTCACAACGTGGCCTCCGGACCACTGCAGTCTGGCACTGGATCGGTGGGTATCGATGATGGACTGACTGATGGAGGGACGGTTCACTATATGGATGTGTCCTTCCCTCCAGTCGCGAGTCAAACAGCAAATATAATCGGAGCAGATGTTGTTGGACTCATTTATGTAGCTGTCAGGAGGTCAGGAGAGAAATGGCTCTGAAAGAGCTGGGTCCGAGACCCTGCTTGAATGCCGGGAGAGATTCAGCAGGCTTGAAGGACAGAGGGAGCTTATTCGTCCGGCTCGGGGTCGAAAACTGAGAACCTGTGGGCCTTCGACTCTGGAAACCTTGGCAGAAACAGCCAGAGTTGAATGAGCGCGACAATTTGGCCGAGATACAAAATGCTCCTTGCACAAGTTCTGCTTGGCATCGGGACTCTGAACACAGTGAGCGAATACACAGTCTATCTTAAGGACCTACAACACCGAAGGAGGCACTCGAGTAGCTGACGCCAACGAGATCGGGCCCGGAAGTCTCCGAAGCCGTTCGTTTTTCGCACGGCTAATGCTGAATTGCCGTCGTTTTCAGAAGATCTTGTTTGCTTTGGCAGTTAACCCAGCTCGACGTGCCTTCGGAGGTCCCCCGTGTCTGCAGGGCAGTGACAGTACACTGGTGGGCGCAACAGGAAAGCAGAAGAGAACAGAAGGGACGGCAGCTCTGTGCCAGACCCAGGTGTTGGTAGGAGGCAGCAGGGAAGTGATGTCGTGCGAAACCCATTTCCGACCGTCTGCGGCACGTTCTCGGCCCCTTTCTGATCCTAATACGTTGCGGAATGACAACAGGCCAAAACGCTGCAGAGATCGGTTAAAAGGTACGCATTATTTGCACACGGAGGATGTGCTCCATCCCGCACAAACAAAGCGCAGCAGCCGACTCAAGCCGGCAGGGCGACCGATAAACAGAGTCTAATAAATGCATTATACAGGGCAGCTCCACCAGCGTGCGCCGTCGATGGATCATTTTCGAGACAGAGCCTGACAGACATCTTCCTAAATTGACAAAAGCCCAGGCAAACAGAACACGGCATTTACAGACAGTGTTTGATGCACTGCAGCAGGGCTCTGTTTGGTATCTATCACAGTGGCTCCACAACTCAGCTAATATGTTTTTTCCAGACGTGAAAATCTGGTTTTTCCCACCACGGCCGAGTCGACTAGCGCGAGGCAGGGATATTCGTATGTACTTACCAAAATGCCAGGGACCAGAGTTAAACAAAACTCCCACAACCACGTGCACGCAACACGCCCCGCACATGGTTGTCACTATACAGCACGCAGACAAGGTCTAGAGGTCCATTTTCCATTTAAATGAATGCTAGAATGGACCAGACGTGATGCAGATGGCTTTGAACACGGCTTGGCGACTGTTGCCAGCCACTCTGGTTCCAGCCACCCTGGTGGGAATTTTGCACTTTGTGCGCCAACAAATATGACAGCCCTTACTTTACTACAGTAAACTGTACGGACCCACCTCTCAAGCCAATAGAGCATCTTTGGGATGAGCTGCAACGCAATGTTAAGAGAGGGAGCGAGGCATCAAAACGGCAAAGCTGACAAGCAGCAGCGGACGAAGAACAAGTCCGGCACCTTCCCGCCGAACCCCTGCCGCTCGAGAGTCAAAGGAGGATCCTACTGCACAGAGGTACCTAATAAAGTGGCCTGCAAGTGTATATGCTAAAGAGAGACTAAAGAAAAATCGCGAACGAAAAGAGTTTAGGGAAAAAAGTCTGGGAAAATTAGGATTCAACCAACAGGACCTGTCAGATGTACTTTTCCAGATATGAATTTGAGAAACTCGGTGTTTTGTGTGGGAGGAGAGAGGAGAGGAGAGAAGAGAGAGGAGAGACTGACCGCGATTCAAATAGGCCAACATGTTCAACTTGTGCACAAAACACCGTTTGGAGCGTTGAATATGGAACTAGTGTGGCTACGGAACCAGTGTGCTTCGCCGCAGGGGTTCAAACCGTTGGACGGATCCCAGCCGAGGCCCTGCCAGCTCCCTGAGCCGCGAGTGAGTCCTGGGCAACGTTCGAGAAGCTAAAGTCCACGTTTATTTTTGTGCGACGATATTTTTTAGCAAAAAAGCTAACAAAAAAAAAACTAAAACAGCAAATTTATACGTTAATGACACGTTTATTGTTTCTGACCATTGTTTGTTTTTTGGCATGATGAAGGTGTGAAGCTTTTTGTTTCTACTGCCAAAACCCCGCAGCTGCTGCTGGACCCTCGATCCAGGTATTCATTCTGAATTTGTCCAGTGAAACAACTAGCAAAAATAAGTCAAATCTCTTTTACGGAAATATTTTAGCTAAGCAATAACGTTAAAGTGCATTTGTTCACGTATGTGACACTTAGAGACACTGAGCTGGTTGATGGTGTTTTAATGGACTCGAGCCAGAGGGGGGATCTGAACCTGTGACCAGTAAAACTGGAGGTGGAAGGGCTCAGGACTGTATGACTTGGCGGAGCTGCTCTTCAGCTCCTCGTCTTAGGATAACAGCATTTGAAAAGAACCTTAGCTGATCTCACTACCGTAGGTAAACAGATGCAAAACAGGAAAAAAATATTCTCTGTTTAGTCGTCTGCGACTCCGCTTTTCCATAATGAGCAGCATTTCCGTGAGAAGAAGATCCACATTCCCTGCATGTTTGTTTTGGGTTCGACCACTTATAGACCACAGCTGAAGTTCAGCTGTCAACTACTTACATCATCAATTCTTCCAGCTTTCACTCCACGTTCAGTCGTGCCAAGTCTCCCGAAGCACGTTCTGCAGACGAAAGTGGAGAAAAGTGCACAAAACCTGCAGACAAAACTGAGACTTTCAAGGTGCGAGAAACCCACTCCGAGGACAAGGTGGTGAGGAACGTTTTCACGGGAAGCTTCTCACTCGAGCTCTGAGAAAACACAGTCGGTAAGTCCCGAAGGCTGGAAGTCAAACTTTAAAGCGCAATTGTCAAAGTGAGTACGAAACTTAAACGTGTTGGCCGTCTACACAGATTTATTCTATTTGTATGCATATTTTTGCCAGTAAAAGTGCACATGTTGCAGCTCTTCATTTTGAAATCAATTCATACTGGAAATGTATACATGCAGTATTGTAATGTACTGAAAAAGGTTTAAGAAGCTGTGCTGAAAATGATTTTTAGCATATAAACAAAAAATGCTCGCATATTTGTGGGCAAAAATGCAAGACGGACCGTTTTCCCGTTTCGCGGCACGAAATTCCGGCCCCGGTTTTCCGATTCTCCCCTTTTATTCGAACTTGAACCTCGGCTTAATAAGCAGGAAACCGAAATGCTCTGCATGACTTCCAAATATTTAATATTTTAAAGCAGTAATTGACATGATTAAAATTTGTCTGTTTTCATGTTGCCTTTTGGAAGCGGAATGCCGAGATGAAGGCGTCGTGTCCCTTTGCCCTTTTAATTACAGGATAAATTAATTACGACCAAAGTTTTTCATCTGAAAACAGAGGAGAATAATTGGGGACCCATTGGGCTTAGAGATAACTTCAAAAACGCCACGTGCATATGGCACCAAAGCACAGGCGGCTCACAGCTTCCGGGCCGTGGGTTTGACTGTGGCGCCGCTTCTCTTCCAGTTCACCAGTGGATTATTATTATTGCTGTTATTATTAGCGTTATTACTGACCTTATGCAAATTACCGGGGTAAGAATTTTCGAGATATATATATATATATATATATATAATGTTATACTGTCTGCCTGAGGTTGGCGCCAAACCTCAATAATACAAAGGGTCCTGAAGATCGACTGTCACACAGCACCATGTGCGGTTGACATATGAAAGGGATTTTGGTGCCTGCTGGCTTCACAGGGGGCGTCGCAGCCAGTCGAGCTGTGGAGAACCTGCCCTGTTCCAGCGTCTGGCCCGAGGATGATGGAGACCACAATCCATCCTTTATTTATAACAGCTTCAGCAATGCAGACTCCTCAAGAGCAGTGTGAGGCAGGGTACCCCCCAAACGGGTACCAGTCCCCCAACTCAGACAGGTACTAGTCCATCAACTCAAACAGGTACCAGCCCCTCTCCCCAAACAAGTACCAGTCCCTCTCCACAAACAGGTAAGAGTCCCTCAACTCAAACAGCTACCAGCCCCTCAACTCAAACAGGTACCAGCCCCTCTCCACAAACAGGTACCAGCCCCTCTCCCCAAACAGGTACCAGTCCCCCAACTCAGACAGGTACTAGTCCCTCAACTCAAACAGGTACCAGCCCCTCTCCCCAAACAAGTACCAGTCCCTCTCCACAAACAGGTAAGAGTCCCTCAACTCAAACAGCTACCAGCCCCTCAACTCAAACAGGTACCAGCCCCTCTCCCCAAACAAGTACCAGTCCCTCTCCACAAACAGGTAAGAGTCCCTCAACTCAAACAGGTACCAGCCCCTCTCCACAAACAGGTACCAGTCCCTCAACTCAAACAGGTACCAGTCCATCACCCCGCGTCTCTCTAAGGTCTGAGCTCCTCTAACTGGTATCTGACAGTTACAAGTGAGCCGGCAGTTAGAGCCGCTGCTCTCGGCCTTCTGCCACGTCGCCCCCGACCCCAGAGCCGGTTCTCCAGAGCTCCCTCTGTCCTCTCGCGTCAGTGCAGAGGAACTGTGTAGATCTTCTGAAGGAGGCCTGTGTGACACACATTTACTGCTGCTGCAATATAATCCTGCTGGAAACCTGCTGGAAATGAACAATCATTATCCGTTTCCTATAATCATTGTTAGAGATTAAGCAAAACAAAAAGGCTCCTTTTCACACACAGTAATAAACACCTCAATTTCTTGACAAAAGACGTTTAGTGAAACTGCAAGAGGCCATTTGCACAAATGGAACTCAAAAAAACCGCATATAATGCAAAGCAAGTCACTCATATCACTGATAATAGTGAATAAACTATTTTCTTGTTAAGAAATATAAAATTGCCCAAATATTAATTTTTTTACGTGACAAATTACTGTGATAAAATACTCAAAGGAAAGAGTGCAGCGGTGAAAAAGTAGGTTTTGGTTGAGGTTCTGTCATATCGGCAGTAAAAATCCGTGTTTGTGTCAGAAATATTTGTTCAAATGGTCTTAGAGCAGCCAACAAAAAAAGTTTGTTCCTATTTCAGCATTTGGCCGCCGATCATCACAACTCTATTCAGGTTAGAGGTTTCTCAGAGCGGATGGATGTTCAAGGTAGTCGTGTCCATTATGTGCTTTTGTATAAACATGGCCTGCGTTGCAAAAAGAGGCAAGGAGAAGGAAGAGCTACGGCACAAGAAGGCGTGACGTCTGGAAATGGATGTGGGCGGTAAAAAAACGAGACGTGAAAGTGCTGGGTAAGCAGAAAATTAAAATGTGCCTCTGCATGTAGAACTGAAGCGCGGGAGATGGGGGGGAAACATCCAAACACAAAAGTGCAGTTGATCAAATGGCTCCGTGAGGGACGGAGTCTCAATGGAACTGTAGCCTCCCGTCCTGCTGAATGAGACGCGCCCCGCCGGGCGGCTCGTCTCGGGCCTTAATCGAGTTACCGGGTCCCGCTTTGGAGGAAGACGTCATCGGATTACAAAGGTAGCCTTGTCGAGATCTGATGTTATTTACTTATTTCGGCGACTATCGGGATCGGATCTGGCTAGATTTGCACACGATCGAACGCCTGCAGCCGGATCAATGGAGGACAAAACCTGACAGCGACCCGGAGGAGCCTCTCTTATCTCCGCCGTCGGCGAAAGCTTCGACCCGCTCGGTGCCCCCGTGTCCCCGCTGCGGCCCGGGAGCCGAGGGCTCCAGCTGTGAGCCCTTGAACAGACGTTTGGTTTCTGCCAATAAAGAGTCCGGAGAACCCGTGTGAGTTGCACGCCCGTATAAAGGCACGATGGTATCTTCCTCCAGCAAAGGACTTAAGATGCATTTCTTTATACGTCCAGGTTGACAGTTTTCACTGGATCAGTTTAAAGAACCGTCCGGCTTGGGGTCGGTAATGTGAAACGCCGCACCGCCTGCTGCTCCCCACACTAAGACCGGATATATTATGGCCTATTATTTATATGCTCTTATACATACATGTTTATGCCTTTTGAACAACTGCGCAGACTTTATAGCCCCCCTGTAGGAGCACAAACTCAGCTGTCACCCCCCTCCCCCCTTGTTCGGTTCCTGTAATAAATTGGTTGTGGGATAATATGGATGACAGTGAATGCAGGAGAGCTATACGACACATGGCAGACGTGCAAACATAAAGCTCAAGTGATAAAACAATGCAGGCGTGAAGGCGCCGAGGCGAAAGCCCTCGTATTAGCGGGTGAAAACGTGGTAAAGCCCGTAGGGTAAGGTTTCCCACACGGAAACCCCCGGATTTACCCTTGGCGACTCTTGTCCAGGCGAGCTTTTCCAGAAGTCCATTAAATGCAGGCGGTCCCTCGTCGGGCAACCCGTTTAAACACAATCCCACCGCCGCCCCCCGACGCTCACCTAACACCCTCTAGCACACTCTCCCCGCAGCCTGGCCTGGAATTGCGAGAGGGCCGCTTTACCCCCCGCTGCTGCTCAGGAACCTCGAGAAGAGGCTCATGGACCCCCTGAAGGCAAGTGAGGACAACGCAGGAGGACCTAGCCCCCGGGTCGAGCTTCGCCGCTTCCTACATTTACATCTTCTACTCCCAAGATGCTTCCTTGCGGCGTTAAACTCTTCACAGTCATGGACCAGATTTTTACCATCTCAATTCAAAGTGCCTTTCTCTACTACCGCAGGAGCCGGGGTGCAAACCGGGGTCCAAGTGCAAGAGAGAACCTCTAAACCATCACGCCACTTGGTGGCTCAAGCCTTCAGACACGTCCATCCCGGGAGGATCGGACAGACGTTCCCCGTAGAGCTGTGACCCCCGGCTGCACCGCGGACACGTTTGCTGTTAAAACGGAAAGAATGCGATTCCCAATCTCATTAACATTCATTTCTAGATCAATAAGGCGAAGGTTCAGAATTAGCGCTTTACGCGTATTAACGCTATCGCTGAAAAGTGGGGGACTAATCGCATTTCATGCATAAATGTGATGAGGAGCGAGATCCGCGTGATTGACAAAGATGTCAATGTGTGCAGAAGGTGACCAAACGCTCTGAACCTTGATCAAAACATTGTTACGCTGGGTTTCACTACGTGTTTAAAAACGTGAAAAACGACTGAAATCGTCGGATATTTATTTACTTCACTGGCCGCGACAGCCGTGAGCAGAAGGGGACGTTTTTTACAGAAATAACGTCACGCTGCTGTCGTACTGACAACCCCCCCCACCCCACCCCACCCCACCCACCGCCAGGTAAGACTGTACGTACACTTCCGTTTACCGTGCTTTTTGGCCTTTTCTCCCTCGAGTTGCTTTTTATGCGGCCCGATTATTTATTTTTTTTTAAGCAACTGAGACCAGGTATGTTTCTGAGGGGCCCCGCAGCAGATCAGAGGGTTTCTTGAAAACTTTTTGCGAAACTCTTAGCATCACCGGCCAAACAGACGCTTCCTATAGCAGCAGTACGGACCAGTTTAGCGCAGTGCGAGTTCGGCAGAACGGGCCGCCGCCGACGCCGAGCACCTCGGGTTCCGAGCCGGTTGAAAAGGGGCCGCTGTACATGCGGGGCAGCTGAAAAACACACCGTCTGAGCATCGCTTTCAAAAGTCGGCCATCTCTGGTGCGTGAGATTTCAGAGGGATGAGAAAAGCCTCAGTCGATCAGTCAGCTTTTATTCGACACGCTTTCATGTGGAATTCTGTATGAAAACACCTCACCAATTCACCCGAGGCGCAGCCGAGCAACAAGCCGAGTGCGATTCAAAGGGAGATGCGCTATCGATATATGTTGTCTAGTTATCGTCTGGGGGGGGGGACCTGCACTATGTTTACTGTGTATATCAAAGCGGGGAAAAAAGGCAAATGCTGATGCGAAAGGCCACGAGATTCAAAAGTTTCTCACATCAAACACCTCGGATTTTAATACAGCCAAACGTAAAGTCGGGAAGGAAAACAAAAAAAAAAACACAACAAGCGGACTTTGCTTTAATGAAACACAATAAAATCAAAGTCGGTGTGTCCACAAATAGAATGGGATGAAGTAGCGGACGATATTAGGTAACTCGCTGTCCTGGGATCATTTCTCTAGTTGCAAGTGATGCTTTGGGTGAAACTCGCTATAACTACACAAAAGTACCCAACACCAAAGTAAACTTGCTTTTGCCCGTTTCCAAACATCCGTTTGGATAATTTACAACAAAACGTCTACGGCTGTCGATATATGTGGAAAATCGCGATCGATATGCACGACCCCTTTTGCCCGAGGGACCTTCCCACATCAGATGATCTGTTTCACGACGGTTTCCCCCGGGAAACCCTACCGGGGCGGCAGTAACCGTTATACCACCCGCGGCCGTACAAGCGATCCGCTCCGGTACGATAATCCGTGGCTGTCGGATGGGCGGCGTCAGCAAAAACCCGACACCTTTAGTTGCCCGTTTGATCGCCGTACGGCCTTTCCCCACTTTCACCACACTTCTGCGCCCCCGCTGGGGTACGGATTGGCAACCACTGGGTCCACACCACAGCCCGCATCCTTAACCACTATGCTACCTGCTGTTACGGGCACGAGAACAGACATATATTGACTCCCTTTAGTATTAAAGAGCTGTTTTCCAGGCATCGCCGCTGTTCCTGCCGGGCGACTGAAATATGCTGCAGAGCTTATTGTGTCGCATCCAAAATGACCCACCAAACAGGAAGGCCGTCTCTCTGGCGGCTGCAGTGATACCCTCCGGCGTTTGAGAAATAGCGACGGCTGCAAGAAGGACGGCGCCGGAATCTAATTCTGCGGGTTAAAGGTTACGTGACCGTTCCTCATTTCAGCACAACGCGAGCTGCCGGTGTTTCGTTCTCCAGCCGGGTTGGGCTTGCACCCACGACACAGGCTGCTCGTTCCCGTCTATATAGCGGAAAAGTAATCTGACGGCAATCGGTCCAAACTTAATGTGCCACATTTCACAGGAACAGGGCAAACACACGATTTAGTGAGCGTCATTTGTCGGGGCAATAAAATCTGCTTCGGCCACAACGGGATGAACGAAGCAGGCGGACGTGGACGTTTGCTAAAAGTAAAACAACGAATGAATGAAAGCAGATTTACTATTGATTAGATGAAAGCAAAGCAGTTTTTCGCGAGAGAGACGAAACGCTCCGCAGGCCCCTCCGGTTTCTTCCGGCGTCGGGGAACGAAGCTTAAACTTATTTTAAAGCAAGAGGAGAAACTTGTACAAATGTAGAACGGCGACCTCTCGGTTCATCCATTGTCTCCGCTTACAAAGAGAACTGTGAGGATCCTCGCAAGGCTTCTGTCAAGGATGGTTACATGCTCCTCGTGGAGAAAAGAGGGAGATACGGATCTGTCCTGCAGTAGATTGATAAAAAACGGGGCTTCGCTGCCACTGCTGATGACGACTTTCTTTTCTTTCTTCCCCAGCTCTGCAGCATCTTCTTTGAATTTTAAAGAGGAGACTTTGGATGGATCCCAGGACAAACATCTTAAAACTTTGAGCTGCTTTAGCCTGGAGAAAACCTGAGATGAAGCGAGTTAATATCGCGGCAGCTCATAAACAAATTTGTAAGCAGAAAAGAAAAAAAAAAAAGCCGTACAAGCTGTTCACCCAGTTGGGGTGTGTGCTGTATTTATAGGATCTGTGAAAACTTCTCATCTTATCACATGTGTGACTCAACGGCGTCTGCTTCCATCTTTTTGGGGGATCTTGGTTCTTCTGCCTGTTTAAGAGTGTAAGATTTTAGGTCCAACTGTGACAAACTCTGTGCGTGGGCAGGCGGCGCGTGAGCGCATGTGGCACGAGTGCCGTCTAAAGATGTTCTTAAAATATATAAAAGATCAGGGAAAATACCAGACGCACCGCGGCGGTTTTGACACCTCCGACGGCGCCGCGGTTTCCGCCATTTCGCTCCCCGCATCAGCCTGGGAAAAAACAAGTCCTTTCGGCGTGAGATTAACAGCCGGCCCTGTGAAATTCGACAAGGACGAGCCGAGGATTGTGGGAACGCGGCCGGCTTGGTTACCGGCGTTTTCCCAACGTCGTTTTGTCTTCGGTTCGGGGGCGGCGTCACGGTTCCACCGTTTAGGCCCGTTTATAAAAATCCCGCTACTGGGTCTGGAACTCACCCTCTTCGACACACATTAGACCCCCCAGAGGAGCATCGGCGGATTAAGCGGAGGGCACAAAGTTTAAGGAAAACACCATCGATACAGTACAGGGATGTGCATGAACGTGTCCACCCAATATGAGCACAGAAACAGCCTGAATATAAACAGGTTAATAATAATAGATGAATTGTATGACCATGTAAGGTGGGATTTTAACCCGCGAACCTTTAAACCTGAAAAAATAAAGCTTGCCGACTGCTTTATCCCAAACTCCTTACAAGGTTACATGTTCGACAGTACATTTATTTTTAAATGTGCACAAGTGGATTATTACTGGAATAATTAAAGGTAAGAACCTCACCAGGCCCCCTGGGGCGAGGGCGGGATTTGAACCGATAACCCTCCCGATTACAAGAGCGCTAACCGCTAGACTCCTGCCGTGCGTTTATTGTGGGAAACTCCCCGGTGAGAGAACTGACTTGGGGGGCAGTGGGAACGGCAAACCACCTGTCGTTCTGCTAGCTGAGCGACACGGGAGCCCTGAAACCTGCGGGGTTCCGCAGCACATTCGACCGACCCCTGCCAGAAACGCCCGTCGGCGCTTGATCCCGTTATTCGGCCATTTTAAAAAAGTGAGATAACAGCGGACGCGATGAGACTGTAAGAAACAGCTGTCTGTTTTAATGCTGCTCTTATTGACGGTATCGATTTCCCATTTGGAGAGGCAGGCGGACCCCCAGAGGAGGGTCACGGCACCGTTGCTGAGCGGGAACCCCGCCGGCTCCTGTACGCGCAGCTTCCTATCGAAACGGCGTCTCGGCTGGAAGCCCTTCGAACCCTGGCCCGCTCTGTGAAACTGGCAGGATACCAGAGTTCACAGCTCCCTCTTTCCCAAACCGCTGTCTTGCGGGGCTCTCTTTCGCACTGCAGTTTAAAATATATATATTACATTTATTTATTTGTTTGTTTGGCGCGTTCTTTTTTGTGCCGGGTTATTGTTCCGTCACCTCCACCAAACTCGACTCCGGAGGCGATTGGAGGTCTTCGGAAACGAGCCTGGCTCCTCCCACCGCGGTCCTGCAGCTCCGGCGGTGCTTAGCGGCCATTTTGTTACGCCGCTCGCGACCCCGCGTGTCCGTTTGACCCAAGTCTGGCGACAGGCTGCTAATCACCCCCCGCCCTTCTTTCGGATCACAGCCCGACCCGGACCGGGTTGTTTGCTCTGGCTTAAAAACAGGAAGAATAGGAGAGCGGAAGCGGAAACGTGGCTGTCAGGAGGCAGCGAAAGCGCGGTTCTGTGTGACAGGACTCTAGCAGGGGGTTCGGGGCCCCGGGGGGTCTGAAACCTGCAGCGATTCCCTCGCACACCATTATTAGCGCTTTGCTTCTTTACTCCTTTCCTTCTGGGCAGCACGTGACTCCATCAGTTTCTCCAACTTGCTGAGGTTTCGCTACGGCTGACCTCAAAAGCGGCTTCCCGTTTCAAGGGCGGCTTTGCGTCGGATAGATGGGAAAATTCAAACCCGGGGAAAAGAAATGCAAAAAAAAAAGCAAACAAGAGAAATCACTGCTGCGAGCCATCGGGATCAAAGTCCCTCGGTTTCAGCTCGAGTTTGTAGAAATATTAAGGAAAAGTTGCCTGCCAACAAAGGCGGCTACGCTGCGGCCAAAAAAAGTTGAATCTTTGACTGAGTGCCACGTCTTACGGCGCAAAATAAACACATAACAAATGAATTTGATGTATTAGTCAAATCTCATTTCCGTGGTGTCAAAACAAAACGCTACGATTGTACGGCGTGCGGTTAACACAGCCGCTCTCGCCTGCGATTTCATATCACCTCAGCAACCTGCCGCATAAATTACAATTTTGGCTCAGCGTGACTGGATTGCACAACGTGAAGCTGGGCACTTAACTCCTCTGGAAGCCACCGGAGGTTGCATCAGACATTGTGGATCCACTCGAGCAGCTTTACGGCCTCGCGGGTCAAACCTGCACACTGTATATACAGTCACGGCGGCGCTCAAATGTTCTAATGCTGACTCATCGAATGAAAACCATGTGACTGGTAGCCAAGACTCAACAGCGACTCAAAAGAAGAAATTCTACCCTAACCAGCACCTTTGTCCTTTTAGCAGAGCAATGTGGCCACTTTGCGCTCTTTTTGACACAACGCTCACGGATTCCAAGAGTTTAAGAGTCCTTGAGCTTCAACGAGTGTAAAACAACCAAAGGATATATATTTAGTCATTCGATTTCCTTATGAGGTCAAGTGCGGTCATGAAGCAGAGAGCTCTGCACACATCAGCCTACTTTTGAATAAGCTTTGCTGAATGAGCTGGTAAAAAGGCAGTGGGTGATACCTGGGAAAAATCAGAAAAGAAGATCACTTTCAGATCATTTAAAAAAAAAACACACACACACACACACACACACACACACACACACCGCCAGCCCCCCTCAAGGATGGCTCCCCATGTCCATCGCGATTGTCTACGGGGCGCTATGGTCACTATGAAAAGGTCGACCTTTAAAACCTTTGACTTGAGGAGAAGTAATAACCCAGGTGACATATTCAAAGTTCAAACCCTTCTTCACTCTAAAGGAACCGGAAGACTCAAACTTCTTGAGGGAGCTGGTGTAACGGATATTTCTACTCCACAATCGCCAGGAGTGCAAATGTTTATGCCGCTTTTCTCCCACCCAAACTGAACCAAGTTAGATCGGTGCTCGAAGCTTCTTTCAACAATGAGGCCATTTATAGAGCTGGCCCCTTTTCGACATGTCGGCTCAGGGTAAGTACCTCGATCAAGGGCACTACAGCAAGACCAGGATCTGATTGTGAGACAAAGGCGGTGAGCACTACACCTCCCGCTGGCCCATCCAAACTCCATGAGCTAATTGCCCCTAATAGACCTCGAAACGCCTCGAATTTCCCGCAGTTTAATGCAGTGCCCAAGGAATTAAACTTACGACCAAAAAGTTCAGCTCCTACAACCCTACTGCTCCACTTCTGAGCGAATTTAATAAAGCCCCCCGCTGTGAAAAGTGATCACTCCTAAGTTATGAGAAGCTACTTTTGGGTGAAATGTCCATCAAGCAACCAAATCACAGTGCAAAGTAAAACCGGCACCCAGGAGTTCCACCGTCCGTCGTGATATTCACGTTCTAATGAGATCTGCACGGCCGGTCGTTCGGCCAGTGTCTGAACCCCCACCCCCCCGGATCCACGTTTTTGCTTCAGTCAGACTTTGGCTGCAAAGCTCCAAACGTGCACCCAGGTGCGGCAAATTTTCGGTGGTGGGTGCCGGGCGCCCACCGAGCAGCCGACGCGGCCGCGGATCGACGGCGGAAGGAACCGGCGAAGGGTGAGAAAGGCGCGCTGATGCGACGGAACCGCCAGCGCGTGTTTTGACAGTTTTCAGATGGAGACTGTCAGCTCCTGAGCGAAATTCCGGCACGTGTGGCGCGCGTGGCCGTTTCCAGGTTGACAGCTAGAGATCCTGAGGGCCCTTTGCTGGCGCACCACCCACAGCCAGCCGAAGGCGCACACACGCCCTCAAAGAAGCACTTCGCCCCGATTCATTAAAAGCAAAAGAGGCTTTGGCCGCAGGGCTGCACCTCTCCAAAGGATCCTGATTTCCCAGGAGACACGATCTTGTTTTGGTTTCCGCCGCCGCCCCGCGGCCCCACCTGTCAGCTCCGGCTCCCGCCGACATCGCGCACCTGTCAGCCGCTGTGTGCCGCGCAGTCGTGGAACTGCGTCTTCTAGGCCTGTACGCGGAAATACAGCTCTTCGCAGCAACCAGCACCCCCGCAGTCCAC
Organism: Arapaima gigas; assembly: GCA_900497675.1. NCBI lineage: Eukaryota > Metazoa > Chordata > Actinopteri > Osteoglossiformes > Osteoglossidae > Arapaima > Arapaima gigas. Next base: position 83,592 of record UFQX01000119.1, read on the forward strand.
AGCTAGTGTATACTGTGGTAAGCATCCCCCCCCGCGCTACCTCGTCTTGTACCGCAGTCATCTCCGTTGCAGCCATTGCATTTTTTACACACCTTCTGCCCCCAAACCTCACCAAATGTCTTACTACCAGAAACCTCCACATAGACACACACTCACACGGTCACTCACACGCAGCCATCCGATTGTCCAGTTTGCCGCCGAAAATACAGTCTCAGTGGTATGTAGCCCCCCACTAACCACTTGTCCTGTGACTTGTACCTCCCACTCCCTCGTAAAACTTTCTCCAAAGGCTCGCATGTGCAGGATGTGCCTCCCCTTTTGGAATAACGAAACGAATAAAACCTGGCGCCGTTATTTACGTCGAGCTGGGCTCTCAGACGAAGGCGGCACGTCCTCCGTCGCGCAGGTCTTAAAAGCCGGTCTCGATTTCGCCAGGCTTCGGGCAGCCGGGGGCCGCGATCGCCGCAGCGAAAACAAGCGCGCCGGTGCGGACGGTTTATGGATTAAATGAACGAATGCAGCGCTACCGATTGCCCAAAGTCGACGGAGTCAATTGGCGCAAAAAGATTCCAAGACAAAAAAAACGAATAAACACCATTAAGACCCTCGAGTCCTTTTATCTCAGGCAATGAGCGATTGTTTTGCACTCGGGTCTGCAAGCTGATCTTACTTCCATCGCTTCGGCCGTGTGTTTATTCTTACGTTATTATGCTGCTTTATATCTTGTTTCTCTTTGCGGAGCGATATTAGCTACTTCCATTAAGTCGTGCACGAGCTACCTGGAATACAACATCGATATAATAAAATAAAACGGTCTCAGCAGCACAAGCCGTCTGAAAAATAGGTTTGCCACGTAGGTACTCACCCGCAGTCAATTTTCACACACACACACACACACACACGATGGCCCCGTTATACAAGGCAGCTCCCAGGTATCATTAACTTTACATTATATTTTATTTTTAATGTATAGCTAATCTCTTATCTGTGGACTTTATACCTGTTATAGCCGCCCTGCTGTTTTTACGTCTTATTCAGGCCTGAGTCACTGTGTAAGAAGAACTGTCTGAACTGAGTTGAAGCATTTTTAATAAAGCGGAAGAAAACGTTCGTTTCCATCCAGATCTTTTCTTGTTTTCTTTTCCTTGAAATATGCAAATGTAAACGTGCAAAAAAAAAAAAAAACCCCGCTAAATCCTTATACTGCACATGCTGAGCGTTTAAAAGAATCCATCCGTAATTGTGGGTTGGAAGCGGCGGCTTCATTAGATGATTGAGTCACGCAGGTTGGGCGTCTTTGTGCTTTTTCTCCCGGTTAAGCGGCGGGAGGAAAGAATGAAGGTGCGAGCGGATGAGTAAGGAGGGCAAATGATCAGACAAAACACACGTGGAACGAAGGAGGAGATATTCAGGGGGGCTTCTGAGTTTGTTTACTGCGCACGCGGCCCTCTTTGGGGGCTTGACTCGATCCCGCTGCCGGAACGGTATTGTTGTAAATAGCGCGTCTCACGCGTCGGCTGTGTTGTTCGGAAGCACATTCTACTTCATTTGTTTTTATGGCCCACAAAGGAGCTGATCTTCTTAAACTGGCATTAGGAAAATGTTCTAATGGCTCCCCTTCTATTTCCGAGAGCTGAACTACCGGAACGTGGACGTATAATCAAAGTCTCCAAATAGTTCTTTAGCCAAAGGTCTGTCATGCAGAGATGGGGCTCTTGCCGATGAGGTGCTTCCTCTCAGGAGCTTCCAAGTTCACTGCTTCTGGCCCAGCCTTGTTCTTTAGGTTACAGTCATCTCCCTGGTCCAGCAGCTCCGTCTGTTTTTGCCTCAAGTCCTGCATCGGTTGCCCATGTTTGGCCTGAAGATGTGACAGTAGCAATCATACCAACATGGGGGATGAGGGAGCTGAAGCAGAAGTTTGCCAGGATTGTGCAGGTTGTCCATCTCTGCAGAGGGGAGCCCCTTCCTGGCTGGAAGTTCATCTCAAAGGTCTCCAGCGAAAGCTTTGGTTTTCTGCAGTTTATCACTATTATTGCTATCATTAAGCGTTATCTATCTGATTTGGAACGTTGGGTTTGAGCGCCGAGCAAATTTTGGTAGTAACCTTCACCGGAGACACTACGGCAACGGCGGGGATTTGGACCCAGGTCCTCTTCTTGCAAGGTGACGCTGAGCACTATACTACCTGCACCGTATTCTTTAAATATCACTTCATTTAAATGGTTCTTCTTCTAAGTCGGGATCTGGGCTATTGGACGTCCTGCTGGGAGTTTATGGTGGTCAGAGATGTTCGCTAACTAGCAAAGGGCCAGAACTACACAAATGACCTAAAATCTTCAGGTCACCTTTAAAGAAACATTTTAGAGATGCAGTGGGAACAGAGGGCATATTTCTGCCAAGCCTATACACTCGCCGGCCACTTTATTAGGTACACGCGGTTTTCACATGCAGCTCGCCCCGCACGGTAACACAGCGCGTGGGTGTGACTCAGTGGAGAAATAAAGCAGAAAGCATCTCGTGGGCCAGGTACTGTTCAGATGGACATTAACATGGACAAGACAAGAGGTCTAAATGACTTTTAACCCGACTCAATCATTGTCGCCAGTCACTCTGGTTCTAGCCAGTGTGAGATGTTTGCACATTGTGCTGCAACAAACACGTCAGTCCTAACTTTACCACAGTAAACTGAACTCTCCCACCTCTCAAGCCAACAGAGCATCTTTGGGACAAGCTGGAATGTGACGCAAACAGAATGAATCAAAACATCTGCACATACAGCAAAGCAGCAGTAGACAAAGAACCCTGTGGAAACCTGTCCGGTGTCACGTTGCTCAATCCCTGCCGTTCTGGAGCTTACCGAGCGTGTGTACCTAATAAAGTGGCCGGCGAGTGTACCGCGTACATAAAACATGCAAAGATTTAGCACGTTTCTGCTTTGCTACTTTTGATGGCAACGGGGCGCTTCTGTTTAAATGGACACGGTGACGAAAATGTATAATATAGAAATAAACACACACACACACACACACACACACAAGAATGGAGAAGGAGAAAACAAGAACCAAAATATGCAAACTTTTGCTGCTATGATGTTCGGACCAGCTGACTAACAGCGTTCATCTGAACAACGTGCAATAGGATAGATTGAAGTAAATTGAAGATAATTAAAAATTTGCTCCCCGAAACTCCCGTCCGCTGCCTTAAGGCTCGCAGAAGAATTTGGCCAAACACTGGAGGTCATGGAAAGGGGTAATTAAATTAAATGAGAACTGTGCCTCCCAGATTCAGTAAGGAATATAAATCAAGGATGGGGGAACTTTAATTTATTTTGGACTAAGCTCTTCAAACTATCTAGATCGTGGAGTACGGGCTTCGCTATAGAGAAATTGAACACCCCCCCGATAACGCTAATCCGCTCGCACCTTCGCAGAGATACAGTTCCGGGCGTCTGCGCGTAAACAGGAACGGACCGAAGCCCCCGAAGACGCCCGGATCCACGAGCCGAAGGCCCAACGGCCCGGGTTCCGATCGGTTTTTTGGATCGCGCGGTTTTTTCCAAGGCCGCAAACAGACACCTGCCGTTTCGCTCTGATGATGTATCGCCGCCATTGCGTAAATACACCGATTCAGCTCGGAATAGTCTCCGGAGTGACGTTCGACAAAGCACTGTGCCCACAGCAGACGCAGTCGTGCGGTTTTTGACCACCGCTGCTGCCGTCACGTATACAAGACGAGTAGCTGCACGGACGCGAGTCTGAAATGGCATACACAAGTGAGCGTGACTGATAGTGCGGTTCATCTTCATGGAACAGATGAGAGAAAAATGAGCGCAAACAGGTGGGTTCTGAGAGTCTTCTTAAGCGCTGGGAGACCTTCAGCAGCTCTGAAGGACAGAGGGAGCTCATTCGGCCCATAATGGACACAAGCCGGCCAAACATTGAAACGGAGATTTTGTTTAAAGGAATACGTACGCAGTGACGGGGGATGTTTACAACATGTAAACACTGTACACTGGAGCCATGTTTCGCGTTAGATTTTGTGTTGGAGAAGAACGGCAAAATGGCCGCTTGACAAAAGGAACTGTGGGAATGTGAGTTCTTTAAGTGCCACCTGGAAGAATCCATCTGGAGAAGCAAACTGCTCCCCTGTTGCTATTTGAATGAAAGAAAACAGAAAATTCGGTGCCTTTGTGAAGTATCCGTGTTATTGATTTTGTTATTCTGCTGTACCTGAAGAGGAATAATTGTTCGCTTTAATTTCGTTGAGAGTGAAGTGTGGAAAGCGGAGCCTCCTGCTTACAGCTTGTGTCAGTGGAGGTCAGAGGAATACAGCGGTTAGGTCTGTTTAGTGAAAGTTTTAACATCGATTGGGTTATTTTTCAAACGTGCATGAGATGTTTGTTCAAAATGAACTTTCCTGGATCCACACTAAAGCTACGAGGCTCACGCTACCACAGCAGAGCCAAAACTGAGAACTTATGCACTTTCTAATTTGGACCCCACGTGGGTGGAAACATCGAGCCGCCGGAGGTGGCGGAGCAGAGCGTTCCTGCCGGCTCGCACGGAGGGATCAGATGTTCTAGGTAGAGTTTGGATCCTCCGACCGTCTTGCAGACTGTAACCAGAGTGCTGGACTTGACACTGGCAGCTAAAGGAAGCCAGTGGAGACCCAGTAGAAGATACAGAGGAATGCTTTGGCAGGTCAAATGTTCCAGATAAGCTGGAGAGGCTGGCATCTCATCCAAAGCAGGCAAACGTGTCTGCTGCGCCATCCCACTCCATCATGAGGCTGGGGAAGGACAGACGTTGCTCGCTTCCCCGCAGCCTGGACTGGCGTCCTGCACAATTTATGAACAAGAGCTCTGCGATGGGCTGCTGGCCTGAGCTGCAATTAGAGCCTTTCCTGCTCAGCGGTTTGGCAAATGCATTAATCTTCCACGGGAGGAGCTGGGGGGGACGGGTAGGGGACACTTGGCAGGGGGGGTCACAGGCTACGTAAGGATGCCTTTGGGAGCCGCTGGTTCGACCGAAACAGATTCTTTGCAGTAAGGCCAGCGAGGCCCACCCTCTCCACACACCGCAGGAGGCCAACAGCCAAATTAACCAAAGTATCCATCACGTGTGCATCAGAACACATTAATCCCATGCTGTCACACCAGGAAGAACTTCAGATGATTAAACTCATCTCGAAGAACCGAGCTTTTAAGGTTACGATAAGATTTGAGGCTCCGCTGAGATTTCCGGTACAGGCGTCCATCGCGATACGACTCGACTTACACGTTACCGCCTGTACGGGTGAAGTTACTTAACGCCCTTCACCGAGTCGCACACGCACTAAACCAGAAACCAAAAACCAACAGAACTGACAAAACCACCCGTTTCCCTAGGGGAAGAAGGACCACAGACCCCCACTGGAGTTTTCCTACATACTGTGTTTATACGCTGGGAGGCGAGTTGAGGCCAAAGCCTGAGTAGAGAGTAATTGAGAAAACACAGCGGGTCCTTTGCGAAGTCCGCTGAGATACATCATTCGTAAAGAGTAACAAAGGCCGCGGCGGCTGCTTAATTTTGACAAACGTCAAACGAATTATATCTCCTAATGTAATAGATGGAAAACAGAAAAGGGCAAAGTAGTTCACACACTGAACTCTCCCTCGGGCGGCATCAGGGGGCACATCCGCGATTCATTCCCGTAATGAAACCATATCTTGTTAACATGACATTGTTTATCATTAGCGACGGCCATTTGGTGCCTTTTGGGCGGCACTGTTAACAAACAACGTTGAATAAACCAACTAATTCATCAGTTGTGAACCGACTACAAATTTGGACAATGATGTTCACAACAAAAATCGTAGACTCTAAACTTCAAGTTACAACCCGACACTTTGTGAAGAATGATAGTTTGATCATCTAGGATTGTGTGTAAAAATGGACCATTTTGACCAAAGTGCCCAAAGCTGATCCTTCGATCTTAAATGTGGGCAAAATCGTGAGCGTTTAGCTACTTTCCACGATTACACACAGGTGAACTGGGAAAACGTGGCACGTACACCCTGGGGGGGGGGCTGCAACACAACAGCTAACAGACGTGGGTTACTATGATTTTACTGTTCAAAAGCCCATCGTGACAGTGCAGCTTGTACCAAACGCAGTAGAAACGTCGCACGTAAAGGGTCACGCGAGCCAGTTTCCATCTTCAGCAGAAGCAGTGCCCTAAAACCACATCTGACTTCCGCTCAAAATTTGTTACGATGTCCCTGTAGCTGAACCCATGAGATGTAAAACGTGGAGATATGAAGACTTGAGATTATGCAGCTACTGAGCTTCTTCGGCCTTAATGGCGTTTATTGTGTTTAACACGAGGGGGTGAAAACAGTCCAACCCCCATCCAGGGATCACTTGGCAAACAATGAACTACTGGCTCCGGAAAGCAGATTGAGATTTGTTTTCAAACACAGAAACAAGGAGCGTTGTTTTTTACGGTTGTTTTTCCAAACGGTGGACAAAATTTACATGGGAAACCGAGAACATCAGTTTTCACTTCTGCATCACTCCGGTACCACCACCCAGCATGCTGGGCCACCGTGTCACTGTGTGTGTGTGTGTGTCACCTGGGGAAGGTGATCGCTGGCTCAGACCCCCCCCCCCCCTTCCTTTACATATATTTGTTAGACTTCTGTTGTGCGTCGTCATTTTTCCCCAAATAAACAAATCTTGTGTCTATTTACGTTTTTGATGTTCTTTAGCTGAATCACTGGTCCAAGGTGACTTACAACGTGATGCCTGTGCACTTAGCTGCTTACAGCGATTTATCCGTTTATAAAGCTGGGTACCTATTTGTTTGTAAACGCCTTAGGAGCGGAGATTTGAGCTGGTCCTGTCAAAACACAGGTTGTGAGTTCAGCGGGCATCTCTCCCGCGTTGGGCTTGGAACAGCAGAACGCTTCCGGTGAAGGCGGACGTAGCATCGGACGCTTGTTACTGCCGATAACGTTGCGGGTTCCAGCCAAGAGCGCGTCGCTTTGGTCCTCTAAAAGTACAGCCGCAGCAGGTGTCCTCCAGCGATTGCGCCTCCATAATTCATATTTTCAGTCCCTTCGCTCCCTCTACTACACGTGGAGCAGCTAAAACAATCCGAAGCGATGAGTTCTAAGTCACCGTGATCCAATTCCCAGGCTGAAATGAAATGAACTGCACAATTTGCCTGCTAAATTTGATCGAACCTTCAAGGGGAGACCATCCCATTCCCACAGTGCCACTGGAGCAGTCATTACTGAGACGTATAACCTTTTAACCGCATGGATTCAACAAGAAATACATGCTGTGGCTTGTACTAAATCTCTGATGTCATATTTAGCCAAGAATATGCTGAATAACACACATAGTGCATCGATTTCTTCAGAGCAGCTTTTCCTAATATAGCATTAAAAAAATTTAGACCAACGAAAAACGCAATAAAATCGTCAAATCTGACTTTGCTTGTACGCCCCATGCGGGGCTCGGCACTAGAATAACTGGCTTTTTTGAGCGCGAACCCTTAAACAAAAGTACTGAAATGTAGTGCTGGGGTGGGGGGGGGGGGTGCAAAACTAGCACACACACTATTAGATCTCACAATTTCTCGACATCATTAAATAGGTTTATTTACATCATTAGATGCACTTTGGTTGCTCAGACTTCTACATATTAATGCAAAATCAGAATGCATCGCTGGCTCTGGTGATGAATAGCTGCGAAGGCTGAGAAGGTCTTGAAGAAGACGAGACAAAACGAATGACAAGTGATGCCTAAATAAAGTTTAAAGGCTGTAAAAAACCGGCAAAATATTTAATGGATTTTTTTACATCCTTCCAAGATATGGACATTCCTACATGAAAGGAGATGAACGACTGCAGAAATCGGCAAAACACTCCATGTGTGAGAGAACGTAGGCCCCACATATACATCTTTATACTCTTCAGGGTTACAGAGGCAGAGTTAGGGGTTTGACTTTGAAGTGATGGTTGGGGTCATAGGGAGGGAGTTAGCAGTTATGGTTGGGGTGAAGTCAAGTTTGAGGTTATGGTTATGGTTGGGGTTGGAGAAAGGGAGTTAGAGTTAGAGGTTATGGTTGGGGTGAAGGAGTTAGAGTTTGCAGTTATGGTTGGGGTTAAAGTTAGAGGTTATGGTTGGGGTGAAGGAGTTAGAGTTTGCAGTTATGGTTGGGGTTAAAGTTAGAGGTTATGGTTGGGGTGAGGGAGTTAGAGTTTGCAGTTATGGTTGGGGTTGGGGTTGGGGTTAGAGTTAGAGTTTGCGGTTATGGTTGGGGTTAGAGTTAGAGGTTATGGTTGGGGTGAAGGAGTTAGAGTTTGCAGTTATGGTTGGGGTTAAAGTTAGAGGTTATGGTTGGGGTGAAGGAGTTAGAGTTTGCAGTTATGGTTGGGGTTAAAGTTAGAGGTTATGGTTGGGGTGAGGGAGTTAGAGTTTGCAGTTATGGTTGGGGTTAGAGTTAGAGTTTGCGGTTATGGTTGGGGTTAGAGTTAGAGTTTGCAGTTATGGTTGGGGTTGGGGTTGGGGTTAGAGTTAGAGTTTGCGGTTATGGTTGGGGTTAGAGTTAGAGGTTATGGTTGGGGTCAAGGTGAGGGAGTAGAATCAGGGGTTAAGATTACAAGGTTAGGATCATGTCTGCTTTAATGCTGCCACCTGAGGGCATAATGATCAAAGATGTCTTACTAATAAGAACAAAGAGTAAGAAACTAAGCACAGCTACTGTAACATAACTCTTCCAGCCAACACTTGTGCTGTTTACACAGTTTCTCCAATCCCTCTTCTTATACGAGTTTCATCGAAATGTGGGCTGTAACTCTCCCACCCACATCGTGGTCTGATAAGAGGAAACTTTGCCAGAAACGAAGCGCATCGATGTGGCGGCTTTGGCGGCGCGCAGCTTTAACCGAGACAATTACGTGACCGTTTGAGGGAGAAGTGATAAAGTGCAGGCCCCCCAGGAGGCCCGCGGATGTGGAGAAGGAGCAGAGGCCCTGCTGGCGGAGGAGCAAAAGTGGCCTGAGAAATCACACTGAGCTCCCATGGTCCCCAAGGCAGTCTGGCTTAGAACCCTTAAAGGGACGTGTCCAAAGCGCCTCGCTCTCATGTCTTAAATCACTCTTGGAGCCCAATAAATCCAATAAATATGTAGCAGCGCTTATCGGAACTCATAATATACACCGCAGCATACATTTACATACATTTCCGTAAAAGACACGCATAACTGTGTGTGTGAGCGTGTGCATCACAGATCATAAAGGGTTTTCAGACAATTATGATCTAAAATAATACGTTTCAAGTGTGAACGTTTAGCAAGTGCCTGCAGTACACAGTAAAACAAACCAAACCAGCAAAACAAAACCAGTCAGCATGTGGTAGGAAAGGAGAGTCAGGCACAAGATACCGTTCATTTGATACGGTTAACTGGACCTCACAGGGAAAATGACATATTATCAACCTTAATTCAGGTGACATTCTTGACCAGCTTGACTTACTGTGTTAGACGAACAGCCTTGCGGTGATTTACATGGTTTACAGTGTTGTTTCCAAGTCCTCTTTTAGACTCATTAGAGCCGCACACCACTTTGTCCGTGATGGAATTCGCAGCAGAAGCTGTTAAATTTCGCCGGGACGTCCACGGCAGAGGACGCGTGTCTCCCTGCGTGTCCCAGGGGTGCTTCGGCTGTTGGCGAATGACCCCCCGTAGGCGAGAATGACTGGAAATAAAATGAGGCCCTACGGATGACTGACTGCTGGCCAGTTGCTCCAGGCGCGTAATTGGCATGTTCACTCAGGAAAAGTGATTCCTAACCTTGTTTCACACAACTCCTCTGGCTCCGGATATCAGAGACAATATTGTCCCAAAATCTCATTTATGCCAGGTGCCAAACGGTTTGAATAAACACTACGAGCGACAGGACACCGGAACGAATAAAAGTGCCATTCACCTTGAGAATTTTAAAACAGTGAACTGTTGGTCTCACCTTTTTTAATCACTCGTTTGAATTGAAACACCGCAAATCAGCCTTTGCCCTACAAAAGTCTATTGAACAGGTGTATATACGAAAGGAAAAAAGTCCCCCAAAAAGGAGCATCTGCAGCCTTACTTTTGTGGCGAAGGGTAACCGTGGTGCTGTGCAACATACGCCGCAAAGCCACAGACCGCCTTCGGCACCTGAGCACCGCGGAGTGTCCGTCACCTGCTGTGTCACCCGCCGTGTCCCCACGTCTAAACCCGGAAGTGTTTTCCCCACAACTATGAAACTACCCCAAATCACAGCAAAGCAAAACCTACTAACGTTCGTCCCCCGATTTCTGTAAAAACATCAGATGCAGCTACAACAAAATACTTTTCATTTTAGCATTTTTTTCTAATTTGATGCATTAAAATGAAAAATAATTAAAAAATAAAAACGTCGTCTCCATAACTCCAGATCAATTCGGATTGCTGGCCAGTTTGTGCCATAAAAATGAGCAACGTTCCTCATCTAGTTATCGATCACGGAAGGATGCAGAAAAGCAGCAAGAGGGTGTAAACGCTGCAGAGGTGAGGTGGATTTACAGGGGTCCCACATCCGCTTTCTACAAAACGCCCGTCTCATTCTCATACAGACAGCATGAATCGGCAGATAGAAAGTAGTTAAAAGTTAATGAAAAAAAGAAAAAAAATGGAAAATCTGAAACTCATCTGGGACGCAGCCATTTGAGATGCGAGAAGCGGGTGCAGTTTTTTAACACCTGTTTCAGGTCTTTCTCATCACTGAGTTGCAGTTCCCCTCCGTGGTGCCATTTGTTGTTCTGAGCGGTTGTTTGAGGCCCTTGCAAAATGAGGTGTCCATTGAGAGAAGAGAAGAGAAGAGAAGAGAAGAGAAGAGAAGAGAAGAGAAGAGAAGAGAAGAGAAGAGAAGAGAAGTAGTGGAAAGGTGAAGAGAGGATAGGGAGAGATGAGGAGAGGAGAGATGAGGACAGGAGAGAGGAGGAGAGGTAAGGAGAGAGGAGAAGAGAGGAGAGGAGATAAAAAGAGGAAAGATGGGGAGAGGAGAGGAGAGGAGAGGAGAGGAGAGGAGAGAGGAAGAGAGGAGAAGAGAGGAGAGGAGAGGAGAGAAAAAGAGGAAAGATGAGGAGAGGAGAGATGTGGACAGGAGAGAGGAAGAGAGGAGAAGAGAGGAGGGGAGAGGAAAAGAAGAAAGATGAGGAGAGATGAGGACAGGAGAGAGGAAGAGAGGAGAAGAGAGGAGGGGAGAGGAAAAGAAGAAAGATGAGGAGAGATGAGGACAGGAGAGAGGAAGAGAGAAGAGAGGAGAGGAAAAGAAAAAGGATGAGAAGAGGAGAGATGAGGACAGGAGAGAGGAAGAGAGGAGAAGAGAAGAGAGGAGAGGAGAGAGGAAGAGAGGAGAGTAGAGGAGAGATGAGGAGAGAAAAAGAGGAAAGATGAGGAGAGGAGAGGAGAGGAGATGTGCAGCAGCCATGCTGGACCGTGGTGCGCGACCTCACAGTCGTGAAGCTACAAAAAACACCCTGATACACAACGACCAGAAATACAGCGCAAGAAATCCCACTACAGATATATGTGAAATGTTGAGCAGCAGCTCCTGTCAGTGTTTAATATTTTCATACGAGAGCAGCGCACATCTGCCACCGGGAGACGTGGCACTCGACTCCATGGGGGGCTTTATGTTTATATATACGTAGTTTTTACTGTTTTTAGAGGGAATCTCACAAGGCATGTGAATAATTCCCAGTTTCCCCGGGAATTTTCCCGACAAAAACACACAGATTCTCTGACATTAGAGCTCGACTCGCCATTTCCCAGCCGTCAAGTTTTACGAACCTCAAGGCCTTTAAAGGTTAAGGAAGAACGAAATGGTTTGACAATAAGACTATTTTCAACATTGTAATGGCGTCTTCCTGGTAGAGCATTACAACAAAACCCTCTCGGTCTCTTGTGACAAAGCATTTTGTTGAAGTCAAAATTGTGTTTCCAGCTGCAACCTGGGAGTGTGGAGAAGATGAGGGTAGGACTGGTCTTGCTGAGCTTCCAGTCGCAGTTTCTGAACAATGTAGGCGCAGGAAGACATCAAAGCAGGATGAATATAACCTCAGAAAGGCAAAAAGCCTCGCTGTGCATCCAAGAGCTTGAACATTGCAGGTGAAACACACACACATACACACACACACACACACACCACTTGCCCACATGGCTAAGTGTTATCGGCTTCACTGCTCTCCCGCCGACCAACATCAAGGCACCACGACTTCAGAGGCCTCGACTGCATCTTTGGAGAGTGAGTCCAAGATGAATAGAAGGGCTCTGAGGTTCATGCGTCTGCACAGCCACACACACTCACGCAAGCCATCTAGAAATTTTCCGTCACAACCTCTCATCTCCCACAAACACCCTGCGTAACCATCTCATATCTACGAGAAGCATCCGGAACAACGAGGGTTATTCTCCGAAGATCTCTTTCAACCGCAGCTAAAAACAGCCGTGCCATTTCAACAAAGGCTTATTTTCCACAAGAAAGGGCGCCGCTGTCCACGCACCCCCCCCCACCCCTTTTAACAACAGGAATCACTTAGGAATAAGCCAGATAGTACAACAGAAAAACACAAAAACACTCCGCAAGGTGACACTTCGCCATCAAACTTTGCCTGTTCAGACACTTTAACATTCGCATTACTGCTGCGTGTCCTTTACTGTGAGGACGCTGCTCCAACACTCGCTCATCCAGCACTTTCCTCCAGCACAACATACAGCTGAACGTGAACAAAAGTGCAGCAGACACCCATACCACCAGGTTGCTGGTTCACATCCCTCCAGTAGCTGCCTGGAGGAGCAGCACCGAAGCAGCACAGATGATCTCAGCAGACGGTGTTGGGCTTATGCAGCTGTCAGGAGACTATGAGAAATGTCTCAGAAAGAGCTGGGTTTCAGATCCATCTTGGGTGAGGGAGGGATTCAGCAGCTCTGAGGGGAACAGGGAGCTCTGCTAGGTATAAAACTGAGAACCTACAAACTTTTGATGTTGGAGTCCTGCTAAGCAGAACCAGCCAGAACCAGCCAGAGGTGGAGGAGCACGGCCCACTTGCTGAGGCAGGAGGTGCAATCAGGTCCTGTAGGCCGCGGAGATCTGATCCTCTGACCACCCCGGAGACCGCAGGACCGAACTCGATACGGGCAGCGGCAGAAAGTCAATACAGAGACGAGGAGGGGAGACGCGTGGGACCGCTTTGGCAGGTGACACGGCCTTGCGAACCTGCTAAAAAGCGGAGGGAGCGGCAGTCGTCCAGGCGGGATGTTACCGTTCTCTTTAACTGAGGTGATGAAGACAAATTATGGCTTTTAAAAAAAAAAAAAGCTTCAATCTTGCTTATATTTCATTGCAGGCAATTTCACGCATAGTTAGAACGGAGCGGCACAAAAGCCGGAATCCTGCGCCGCGCTGACAGCCGCTGGAACGATCCGGGCGAGAAGGGAGCGAGGGGCCGGGCCTCCGACTCGGAGCCGGGTCCCGTTCCCGCCGACCGGGTGCCGACGCCCCCTGCGTGTCGGCTCACCCGCGAATAATGGATCCGCCACTGGCCCCGGCCTCGGCCCCCGCGGGAGCCGGGCGGCCGCACTGTGACCGGAATGAGCGATGCACCATTAACCGCCTGTGATTTACAGGCCGGAGTGGGGGAGGGGGGTGTTGCATCCTGGGATATTTGATTATCCACCTAAACGGATAGGTGTTGCGTGCAAAGCCAGTCCGCCGGACCTCATCGGGCCACTTGCTACGCGCAAAGGTCTGAGCGCAAAGGAAAGTCAAACGAAACAAGACTCTCGTTTATACATCGAAACACGAAGAAGAAACCGCCCGAGTCTTTGTGCTCTTTTTCCGAACAGCACATGTTCTTTATCCCACCGCCTCACAGTTATTGCAACCATTCATCTGACCCTCTTCTCCAATACCTTCACGCATCGAATGCACATGATTTCCTTCCCTTTTCCCGAGGCCTAAGCGGGGATCGGGGGCCGGATCGGGGACGACTGTTTGTCGAGCACCGCGGATAAATCATCCCAAGAGCCGCCGTGGAAGCAAAGTGTTCCTAAAGGACGGGACGGTCCCCCGTGGGAACCCAAGAAGCCCGTTTACGGAAGTTATGGAAATGAGCTGCTGGTCCCTCTGACCCCCACCGGCCCCAAACTGTGTGTGTGTATGGGGGGGGCTTGCTGCCACCGTCCGACAGGGAAAAACTGAAGGGAAGCAAATAATACCAAATAACTCCACATTTTCCTGCCATTTTCCACCAGTCTAAGGTGTCATTTTTACGCTCATTTCTTTGTTTGTCACATTTACTTTGCCGCCGACTGAGACGGGGTCGCGAGTCACAGCCCTGGGGGGAGTTGTGCAAAAATCTGATTGTTTCCATTTCTTGATGCACAGCATATTTACTGCGGTTTATTTAACTTAAAGGGTCAGCAGGGTCGCGGGATGCCACCATGGGGCAATAAAGGCATATTGCTCCCCATCCTGCTCTCCACGTGCCCCCCTCACCCAGTGCTGATGCAAGAGGTCTGATGCCTCTTAACCTGTGTGTGTGTGTGTGTGTGTGTGAGGGAGACTGTGCCCCCTGCGGAGAGCCGGCACGACACGCAGAGGACATCGCAGGCAGCACTTCAGTCATTTTATTCCAACCCTACAAGCTACGAGGCAGAATAACAGCGAAAGCCTTTAAGTTGATACAGCCGGTTGTGAGCCCAAGTCCCGGAGTAAGCTTGCTGTTGTTCTCAACAGCTCTTTATCCAGGTGTACAAACAGATAAAGTACAGATGAGGTCAAACACGAACGGAGTCCATAACTCCTGCAAAACACAGAACCCGACTCTTTTCTCCAAAGTCACCATGACTCGCAGTGATTTACCTCTGTGTGCAGCACGGAGGTAATTTTCCCCTTTATGAGGGGCACTGCAGCAGCAGGTGGGATTGAAACCTGCGTCCAAACCAAGACCACCTGGGGACCAAAAAAACTAGTTTCTCCAAGGGAAGTTGTGCTTTAGCGGCTGCCGGCGGCACGTGCCGCTCCTGTGGCCATGAGACGGAGGTGTTCGTGAGCCAAAGCCGTCTTTCGCATCCCTGTTTCTCCCTTGCTTTCTCACCAGCGCAGAAGTGTGTCACCAAAGCAGGGTGTGTCGTCCCTGTAATGTCCCCGTGTTGCCCCCATGCTGTCCCATAACGTCCCCCGTGCCATCCCCATAACGTCTCTATGTTTCCCTCATGCTGTCCTGTATCATCAGTGTAACGTCCCCAAGCCGTCACTGTAATGTCCCCGTGTTTGCCTCGTGCCGTCGACATGTCGGCCCATCTTTATTTGTTACACGTTTAATCGGCGGCTTGTTAGCGGTGCTGGTTTGAAACAGCAGCGGCGCAGAAACAAACATGACACCGCTGTTGCATCACAAAGAATCCAGACAAACAAACAGCGGTTAAAAATAAAATGCTTAATAAATAATTCCAAATGAAAGTCTTCATTCAGCATTATTCAGCGGATGTGCTTTGCGGAAAAATTTGTTTAGAAGTGGCAGTGGTTGTAAACAAACTGCACACACACACACACACACACACACACACACTGCGTGTGCAGCTTAATATTTCTGCCAGGTGACCTTATTGATAGGAGCAGGTGGTTTATCAGCTTATTACAGACCTTCTAGAAAACGCCGCTCCTCGCGATCGAGGGGGGCCGGCAATACAGCTCCAGTCTGGCAAACACTAATCCAGAATTAATCTTATTTAATAAGCAGTTTTTCAGCGTGTTAGAAAGTAGGGAAAAAAACTGTTACAGGACAATCTGAAAATCCAGACACATACGTGTGTAGCAGAGGTTCTTAACTTTAAATAATGTCCATAAATTGAGGGAATATACTGGCCTCAACTTCTTGGCCTGAAATGTGTTTAACTTCACCCAGAATTATGCCATAGGTAGTAAAAATGTGGCATTTTATTTATTTTAACTGTTTCTGGAGTTATTCTCACATGAGGACCCCGCAGACCCCTGTTTGAGATCCCCGCCTTTATTTGGCTTTATGCATAAAGACGTGATTTACGCACAACATTTAACTGCCGCACCGATCTCATGAATACACAACAACAGAGGATTGTGCAAAATTGCACTTTGGGAGATTTTTTGACACTTGCAACTCCTGCGGGAGCTGAAAGTGACCTCAGCGGGAGCTGGACTGCAGACGGGGAGAGGAGGACGGCAGCTGATCTTCCTCGGACCCTGAGCTCATTTGTTAACACGCCCGGACAAACGCGCCATCGACGCTCAACGTCCCGAAGCTTAACAGGCCGTAATAACCAGCGAAATAAAACAATAATGTGATGTTGGATAGTCACATAAACGCCCATCACTCACTCATTTTCATTAACTGCTCGCGCTGGTCCAGAGCCGCTGGGATGCCAGTCCGTCGCAAGATTGGAACAGACGCGGTCGCGAGAAACTTTCCGGTAGGAACTGACCCGAAACACAAGCCCGCGGACTGTGGGAAGACAAACCGCAACAGGGTGCCGTGCCAACATCTTATATACTTACACACAACACCTGTACGGTTATAATAATGACCAAAAATAAAGGAAGCCCTTTCTTCAGTTCTGCTAATCTAGAACAGTCTGAGTTTCCCCTTCTTTTTGCAGTAGCTCTGCTTTCCTCCCACAGTCCACAAACGTGTGTCTCAGGTGAACGGGCACGACCGGGGTGTCGCTTCCTTCCAGTCTGACGGATTACACTTCCGAAAAGATATCGGTCAGATGCGGAACCTCCGTCTCCTCGCGGTCACTGGTCGATTTTGATTCCTGACCCCCAGAACCGTCCGGTTTCCTCAGGCCGCAACGGGGCCGCGTCGGGCGTCGACGACTTTTCTGTCAAGCGGAAAGTTGCGGGATCGAGACGGAAACGAGGC
This sequence comes from Arapaima gigas, assembly GCA_900497675.1. Taxonomy (NCBI): domain Eukaryota; kingdom Metazoa; phylum Chordata; class Actinopteri; order Osteoglossiformes; family Osteoglossidae; genus Arapaima; species Arapaima gigas. Next base: position 100,562 of record UFQX01000119.1, read on the forward strand.
CGCGTTGCAAGCGTAGCGGGAGGGAAGCGAGAGCCCCCCAAAAAAGGCACGAAATAAAGGCGGAAAAGATTTCCTCTCATCCGCGGCATCCGTTCTCTTTAGCGGATGAGGGCGAAGTGGGACAAGAGCTGCAATCCTTTGCGCAGAACAGTTTCTCTGGGCCTCATCGGGATTGACTTACAAAGCCCATTATGCTGACGAAACAAAGGGAGACGTACACGGGCTGACGGCAGCTCGTCGCACCCGAGCATCGGGCCTAATCTCCGTCAGATACGCATCGCCGGCTGAAATCCAGAAACAGACCCCCTCCCCCCTTTAACAGCCGGGATACGGCGAGCAATAAAAATACAACCCTACAATTACAAAAGTCACGCGGGACTGCAGCGTCACCGATACGAGTCATAGGTGGAAAATCCCCACGTGCAGTTTTCATTTCCGCGGGTCTCCCGGTCGCACGCCGGACCCCCGGAGCGGCGATTCGAGGGACACGGGAAGTGTTAATGAGTCGATTTTGAGACCTTGTTGCCACGCAGAACCTGGCGGCACGCCGACGTCTGGCCCGGACTAGGGTCCGACCGGGGCTGACCCCACACCTCCCCGCAGCGGCACGGAAGCTTCTCCAGTCGAGCCGCTTCATTGCAGGCCCCCGAGCCAGTGGGGATTTGATGGCCAATTTGGAGGATAAAATCCATCATGATCTTCCATTAGGCCCTCTTTTATTTATTTAATTCCGACTCAACATTTCCAATTATTCCCACAAGTTATGACTGTACCTGGACTTTGCCATAAAGTGGACACAAATACGTTTTTTCGAACCTTTATTTCACGCTCCGCCCCAGTAAGGTGGGTAGGCTGTCCCGCGTAGCTGCGAGATTTGTACCTTACGGGAGCCCCGTCGGCTTCACGTGCCTTCAGAGTCCCTCGGCAAAATTTACGAGAGCGAAAAAATACGGGCTTGTTTTACGTGAGGCGCGTGGGAGGGATTCGCAATTAACGTCGCTTTTATCGAGCGGCAATAAAAGATCAAAAGCTCGGCTAATGTGCGGAACAATCTCGGCACTGTCAGTCATGCGGTTTTGACAGTTGGACGTTAGGAAACTTGTCCTTACAGACCAGTATTTACATCGTGAAAGGAAATAATTGTCTTCACAAAAATGCACAATAAGGCCCCTCCTGTCAGTCAAAACTCTGCATGTAACTCAATGTTCTCTAATAGCTGCGTGTTGCTGTGTTTTTCATGGGGGACGGGGTGGGCTTCTTCCTTTGCTTCTGTTCTTCATCTGAAAGGTTTTAGAGGGCTTGTTTGTACCCGCCGCTGACACACGGTGTCGGGCGGTTGCTCTTTGCTTCTTTGGAGACGTCGCCGAGCTCCAGCCCACAAACAGGTGAGTGTGGAGAACCTCAAGACAGCAACGTCCCAGCAGTGGGAATTCGACACAGAGCAGATACTTGTCAGCAGAGCTGATCTGAGCTTCGCAAGAGGTCTGTGTTCAAGATAAGAGTTTTGCCGTCTGAATGCTGTGAACCAGTGTGTGTGTGTGTGTGTGTGTGTGTGTTTCTTTTGTTTTGTTTTCTAACAACCAAACAAGACTCTCAAAAAAAACTCCCAGTCTGAAGTGTTAGAAAAAAGAGGATATAACTGCTCTCGCAAACCCTGCGAAGGAATAAACAACTTAGTTTGCACAAAAAAAACTAAACTCGTGGGCTAAGAACCTTCATTAACCTGCATGAGACAGAAGCACGCGTGTACAGCAGCTCCGCAGCTGTTGGACAAACGCGGGGAACAAGACGTGGATCTTAAGTGCGAAACCAGTAGTCGGCATAACAGAAGAAGCAGAAGAAGAAGGTGGAGAGTCGATAAAAGAGAAGGAACCAAAAACTATCGATGAAGGACGAAAGTGAGAAAAACAACCGAAGAAGAACTGAGTTGAGAAGAACGACCCGGAAGAGCAGCATCGACCCTCAGCCGATTTTGTCTGTGGTCTGAAACACGCGGTAACGTTCCTTATTCAAAATGTCACGACACTTATCCTGTAACTCACGCTAATAAGTTTAAACAAGTGTCACTTTCCACCTTTACGATCACAGCGCGTTTCATTGACCCCACTGACAGCCCAGCTCACTTCTGCAAGCAGCTAACAGCAGCCGACACCTTCTAAACGCTGCTGGCCGACGACAAGATGCCCTGGCAGCAACGAGGGTCCAATTTGGGGGTTTGGTTTGAGAAGATATACAATGACAGCTTCTGTCGAGCTGTAAGGGAGGTTAGTAGATCAGCAATTGAATTATTCCCGCTTCTAAGTGCATTTCAACGCTTTTTATTGAGTTACACTAAGCAGGTCTTTGGCCCAACTGCCTTTGGATTTAACTCTCTTTTGAGCATATTATGCATTTTGTTTTCATAGTTTTGTTTGATCGCTGTTGGAGTTTACATCCAAATCCTGAATGAGAAGCTAGATGTTTTTCTGGCTCCTCACAGTTCCAGATCATAAAGATATAGCTACATCAGACTCAAGTGTTGGTGCACATTTCCGTCACCTGATGCAGACATGCGTTACACACCATCGATGTTTTATTTTAACCATAAGGACCAGTGAGAAGGAGTGAAATAGTCCTCAGGGATAATATAGCACGGTTGGTCTCTGGTTTATGAACTTAACTGGGAGCGAAAGTTGGTCCAGTAGATGAAACGTCTGTAAGTCGAACACAACGCTGAAAAGACCAAGAGCCTCACCATCAGTGTCACTTGTGGGCACTTGGTAGAAATTGTGGCGCCAGACTCAATGGCGGCACTTCCCAGAGCTCTGGAGAAAAGCACAAAACACCGAATGAAAAAGAAATCTAAACGTGAGCAACTCGGGCCGGTCCACGGGGTGGGAGGCACCAGCAGGGTTTTTCACCAAACACCCTCACGCATCAGCAGGAAATTCACCAAGTGCAGCACTAAGGGAAAAAAAAACCCACGTTTAAGAGATATTATAAAAAACAAGCTGTTTACTGAGAATCACCATCAAGAGCTGCGCATAAGCTCATATCACACACACGTGGAGGACGACCGACAGGCGCTTCTTCACCAGCAGCCTCAGAACTACAGGATCATCTACAACTTATTCAGCCCCTGTTTGCTTCTTTTACAGCAGCTCCACTCTTTTAAAAAGTAAACTTCGGTCACCGTTCACTTCTTATTGTGATCGCTCCCTCTCGGCGCTACGGTGACGCTTTGGTGCACAAATCCAGTTCGTACGCCAGCTATATTTTTTGAAGGAAAGCGAAAGTGAACATCTCTCTAAATACATCACACTGGCAAGCAAGTTTCTCAGAAGTTTCTAAGTTGGACACCAGCTGTAGATAAAGCAGCTGTGGAGTTTTTTCTCTGTTCTCATGCTTTCGCTGTCTTTAAAAGGGACACGGTCGCTGCAAGCCGGACATCTGAAATATAATCGCTAATATGAAAAAAACGATGGGAGAGAAAACGAAAAACTACACGTGCCTGTGTTTCGTTGCGTCGTTCTGAAAGCCGCCCTCCTGTTAAACGTGCTCATAGCCCTTTTCAGCTGGTGCCGAATGAACACCGAGTATAACGCGAATATTAAATCTCTCCCCTCCGGTCCCCGCAGGGGGTCCGAGGCTGACCCCGTGGCAGATTTGTAGCGCCCGGCGTACCGGCAACTCTGTCGCTAACAAATGAACAGAACAAGTCGTGAAACAAGAGGAACAGACCGTGCGCAGGAGACCGGGCTCCCGGTGACGGCAGGGCGCGTTTACCCGGTTCGCTCGTGGCACCGCTGGGCTTCTGCAGTGGGTTCGACATTGTGCTACAGAGCGCGGATTTACCATAGGTTCACGCTGAAGGGGGGTGAGATGGACAGATGGTTGTAAGAGAGAGCCTGAGCGGGACCCCAGCATCAAATAATCATTCCTAATGGTGTTCTCTGCAGGGGGGGGGGGTGTAAAAAGTCTCCCTCATTTTGTTCATTTACCACCCCTATTTGCCATCCTTACAGCCCCTTCCAGCAGCATCCATCAAACCCCACAGCTGTAAAAGTTTATTTTCGGTGCCGGTAAATGGGCGTCAGTGTCCTGAACAGTGAGTCACTTCATCTGCCCCTGTTTACCGCGGGACATTTCTCACGCAGGCTTCCTCTGGCCTAATCTGAACCCTGCGGGAGGTGACGTACTGACCGGTCTGCGGGAAAGAAGGGTTTAAGAAGTGACGTACGCACTAATAAACGTCTTGTGTCGACATTTTAACCCGCATTGTTTTAACTGTATCCTGTATTAAACTGGCCTAAAACGCAATTTTTCAGAACAGAACTGAGCGCGGGAGTAGCTGGACATTAAAATAAAAACCAAATAGATTCATCGACGACTGCAGATCCACTCAACGCGTTTATTTTTCCTTCTAATCGGCCGTTTTTCCACCAGGAGCCGCAGTGGTGAAGAAGAATGGTGAGAAGTGAGTAATGACGTCCGTTTGGTTGCGTGCGGAGGCTCCATTCAGTCGTCCATCCTTTTCTCTCCTAACAATCCATTGTGAAGCGCTCGCACATGAGCCGTTCTCCAGAAATACTCGTGCCTGGTCGCACAAAAACACCAGGCAGCGGCGCCGAGCGACTCAGTCAGATTAGCACCAATTAAATAGTCATTAATATCTTCAGCGAAGCTTTCAGCAAATCTGATGTGTCTGTGTCACAAACAGCAGCCAAGCCCAGCATCCCTCCTTCTGCCAACATCGATGTAAGGATGGCAAGATGTTCAGGTGGCTCCTCGTACAAAAGGGACGAAATCGGCCCAAAAGACGATCTGCTGACGATCAACAGGCAGGAATCGTGAAAAATGCTCAAAAGCCCAACGAAGAGCGTTAGCAGGTCCCCCAGCAGAGCGACTGAAGGGAAATATTAAAACAAATACGCCCGGTTACAGTGGGGGGTGGGGGGGGTTCCGTTTAACTTTGTCTGTGCGCGCGGGATCGTCGCTTCGTAACGCGCCACTTCTTGCGCGTGTTTCTGCTCAGCGCTCCACCAAACATCGGGACGAACGGACTGTAAACACGACGCACTACATCGGTTCACTTTGGTCACGAAATGTCCGATTCAGGCGGGGGGGGGGGTTCGTCGCCGTCTGCGCGGTGTTTCTGTAGGTCCGTTTCTCGGGCTGGACCGGCCACCTGTACGCGGACGAGGAACCTTCTAGCTGCTTCTCCCCACAAACTAAACGACCACATCGCCCCTACACGACCTATTACCCATGTGACAGGGAAACGCGCAAGCGTCGCCCACCGATCCGGACTGCAGACCCCCCCCCCCCCCCCCNCACGACCTATTACCCATGTGACAGGGAAACGCGCAAGCGTCGCCCACCGATCCGGACTGCACCCCCCCCCCCCCCCGATTTAATTCACGCATGAAGCCGCTTTCATTCCAAAACGGGGACGATCACGTCGACATCCATCAACGTTAAAAAAGCCGCGCGCGACCGGCACGTTAATCGCGCGCGCGCAAATACATCCAATAACACGTCCAACGTGAGGAACGAAGCCAGAGGAGAGACAGCGTTCAGAGGACGTGCAGAAAAGCCAATACGGCGACGTGTCCCTCCCGTTTACCCTGTTTTTACCCTGTCTGGCTGCCCGCCTTTGTCGACGCTGAGCCCCCGGCGGCGAACCGGACACCGATCCGCGCGTAAAAGCCACCGCAAACTCGACGGCGTCAAAGTGTCGCGTTTGATTGAGTCAAACGAGCGCGAAGCACGATGTCGACTGCGGTCGAAACGTGTGCGACACGCGAGGGTCGCGTGTTTCTTCCGCGATGTTTTCCACGCGAGGAGTGAAAGTTTCGACGCGTCGCGGTAAATCCGTCCGCCCGTCTTCCGGAAAACAGCCGTTATGCGTGTGAAAGCAGGACGCGCTGGGCGGTCTGCTACTTCTCCGGAGCCCGAGCTTCTGTCCTCCATTTCAAATAATCTACGTGGTCGAACGTCAAACGTGCAGAAGACAGCATCTCCCCGGAGCCGAGCTGCGTGTCTGAGATAAAGTTAAAGGACAAAAAAAGAAAAAAAACAACCATTTCACAGCCGAAGCGGCTGTTTTGTCGAGCCACATCTCCAGCACTTCGCCCGAAAGTGGATCGGAGGTAATAAACTGGAAGCCACCAAAGCCGCGCAGATGGTCACCATTGCAGGCACCTCGCGGTGAAGAAGGACGGCGCCCCGTTAAAACGCCACGTTCGCCCCCTTTTCCACTACTTCCACGCCTCGGTGTCCGTCAGACCCCTTTTCATCTCAGCTTTCGGTTTAAAAAAGTAAAAAAAAAAAAAAAACCGCAACAAGTTTCCCGATTCCGAGGCTCAAAAGCGCCGATGCGCGAGCAGAGCCGCGCGAGCAGCTCGCGCGCGCCGAGAAGAAGTGACACGTGAAAAACCAAATTAGAACAAAGTAACCGCTGCAGTGACTGGACGCACATGTGCGAGCAGGACCCTCCGCGACCCCCCTTCCTCTTCGGAATATCGCATCTAATACCTCCACCAGAGCAGCCGCCAAACACACCCGTTTTCTTACCTGCCGCCGTCGGGGGCCGGAGGACAAGGTGTGTGACGGACCTGTGGAGCTGCGGAGCCGCCGATGTGCGGACTCGCGGGGTGGATCAGTGCCGACGTTCTTCCCAGACGAGAAGCATCCTTTGGATCCACGGAGGAGGAGCGCGCACGACGCACAAGGGGCTTCAGCTCCAGTACCAGCAGCCCACTACCAGCAACAGCACCAGGACCAGGACCAGCAGTCCTACCGCATCTGCAGCCAGGATGCCTCAGGAGAAGGAGGACCTGGACCTGGATCCGGGGAGCTAGAAACACGGCAGGAGCGGCGGGAGGAGAAGCTGCTCCACAGCAAAGCCTCTGGTGGCCAAAGAGAGAACAGAGACAGGATTGTTAAAGAGAGGGAGGGAGCGAGAGAGAGAGAGAGAGAGAGAGAGAGAGAGAGAGAGAAGAAAGGGGAGAGAGGTGTAAGGAAACCAAAGGAGAAGAAGAGAGAGGAGGGGATGGAGAGAAACACAGGAGAGAGAAAATGGGGGGAAAGCAGGACGAGACAGAGAGACGGGAGGCGGAAACTGAGAGAGAGATGATGGAGATGGAGAGAGAAGCTGGAAAGAAAAAAACAGAAGAGATGAGTAGAGAGCAGAGAAGATCCATAATGTAAACCAGCAATCTGGGACTCTTTAGTCCCTGTTGGGGTGGTTTTTAACAGGTGTAAATGATACTCATTTCTGGCATTCTCATTTTCCACACACACACACACACACACACACACAGCTGACTCCTTGGTTATTTTGGAGGAAGACTGACCTGGATGTGACCTGCAACACTTCAAAATAAAGAAATTGCTCCTCATCTTCCACAAACAGTGATGCTGCAGAAAGGAGAAAAGTGCCGGACGGCCTTCAGTGGCTCCGAGAATCTTGACAACAAATGAACCCACCGGTTTATTATTTGATCATTTGAATTACAGCGGCGTCGAAAGTACGCCTGTTATTATTTCTCTGTGGCTCCAGTCGTCATTAAGGTGGAGCAAACGGTGGCCTCTGAGGTGTGGCGGAAAACCACAAATTTAACCCTGGAACAAAAACCCAAATCTTGCTGCTTCGGTCTAATATCACAATGCCGGGGGTCCACGATTGATCCGCTTAACTTTACATTCCCTGACGCCTGTATTTCCCTACTGAAATGATCCCCCCAATAATCCACCTTAAATTTCTCATTGTTCGGTAGATAATTTTATATGTCATGGAGACACGGGCTGTATAATTCTCTTTGTGGGGACGGTGGCAAAGGCAGCGAGAGAAGCAAAAGGCCTGCGAAAGAAACGAAAGACGTGCGCGAGGAGAAAAACAGCGCAATTTTGGATTTTGAACGTTAAAAAAAGATTCCCTGAGAGTTTAAACAAAGTTCTGGAGGCCCAGAGCGCTGTACTCGGTCTCTTATTCCCTGCCTCTGCACGTGGTCTGGAGATCCACGTGCAGAGGAAAACCCCAGACGGTCGTCTCCGTCGCCCCTCGGCCTGCGCTGCGTCCCCCGCCGAGTCGGAGAGCGCACGGCACCGAGGCCCCCAAGGTCACGCTTCACGCTTTGGTTTTATAATCCCTGAACCGCTAGGGCGCGACTGCAGGTAATAGCAAGATTTTGCACGGGCGTCAAAGGGAGCGACGATCTGACCTCTCGCCGCGCTGCTCGAACGCGCCAGACGCTTGCGCCCTGAACGTCCGAGTCAAACCTGGGTACGAAGACAGGAGCGAGAGCACAGGGCGGACGAGGGCTGACGTTGCATTCGGAGACCTTCGCTCTGCGCCCTTCTCCACTATCTTGCCATGCACCTGGACTCATCATCAGAGACGCGACCTGCGGTCACTGGGTGTTCTGGGTCTCTCAACATCAGACACTCTCATCCAGGTCCATTTCTGCTATACGTGTGTCTGCATCTATGTTTGCATACCCTTTTCTTGTGGCGCTTTTCTCATCTGCATAAATATATATATATATATATTCCTCCAAACCCCTTTTAGCTCTAAGAGCCGCTATTTACGCACAAAGCTCTCCGCTACGTTTTTCCAAGACGGTCCACGTCAGAGACGTTTGCAGAGTCTGCGATGCCGGCGGCCGGGAGAGGAGCGCCGCAGCGTCGGAGGCCATTTTTTTGGCCTTCGACATCTAGAGCTAAAAAACTGTAGCCTTAACACTGCAAGTGCTTCTGGTGGACTTTGAAATATGACTGTAATACATTAACTGTGTGTGTGTGTGTGTGTGTTTGGGGTGGTCTACTTACAGTGCGCAGCATGCTGGGGGGGGGGGCTCGTGATTTAGTGAAATTAAGTAAAACTCATTACTCCATGTGGAACAGCTAATGCTATCGCAGCAGCCTCTCCCATTACCATTAATCCTTTCCGCCGAGTCCCCTACACCGCCGAACCACCCTAACCGGGCCATTTGGACGCCACGTTCGCACCTTCAGCCGAGGTTACGCCCGTTCCGCTCCGAGGAAATACGGGCTCAGTCACAAGTTTGAGCGCACCTACCCGGAAGCAGGTTCCCTCCTCGTCATTGAGGATTGAAAGCGTATAAAACTCTACGGAGACGATAAGTCGCCGTGCGGCAGTAGCGCGCCGGGCGGGAAGTGGTTCCGGGGGGGGGACTTGTGGCTGTTTTTCCTTTTCTTTCGCATTTCCAGCAAATAAAGCTGCCGCGGATATGTTAATAACAGCAAATGAAAGGCAGCAAGTGAAGAAAACAGAACACAGGAGCACAACGGGGGGGGGGGGGGGGGGTAACCCCATTAAANCAGCGTTTCCAACGTCGCATGAACCAGTGGGGCATTCTTTGTGTTTTCCTGGGGGGGGGGGGGGGGGGGGGGGGTGTAACTCCATTAAAGTTAGAAGCATCAGTGCTGCCATCAAAGCTCCCAAAAAAACTCACTTCTCTTCTCCAGAGTCATACTGTGTTCCTCTGTTACTGCTGCGCTTGGGTTCTTGTCCCACGAACGCTGCTCCCGGGAACGGCTGCCGGTTCAGGGTTTCGGCACCGAGGGACTTTACTCGGCCCGGTCGTACGTGCCGATTCCTTCAACTCGCTCCTCACTTGACTTCCAACTTTCACTTGTTGATCCAGCCGCTGTCTGGCGAGGACCTCGGTTCTAGGGAAATATCGGACCAGTTGAACTTCTGAGACATTTGTTTAGGACATCAGTTGTGCACGTTGGATGCAAAACAAAAAGGTCAAGAGGAATTTCCTCTGCTGACTGGCATCAGACCGACCTTAAACCCCTCGTGTACCTTCTGCCTGGTACCTCCAACTTGGCCTCTGCACTGTTGACAGAACATGAGTGTTGAACAAGTGACAACTCACGGTGGCCGTTGCTATTTCGGTGGTCGGCCGTGGTCATTAATCCACCGAGCAGCTATTAGGGCTTCAAAGGGCGTCTCATGCATAATACATCTGAGCAGATTTCCTGTAAATCGCGACCCACCAACACCCTGCATGTAGAAGACTCGCTGACGGTCAGCAGGAGCTTTCAGAATGACAAAAACATCCAAACCTCCACGTTCTGATTTTCAGTGGGAAAACCGTTTCTCCGTTTGTCCTGCTTTCGATGCGACAGATCCGCCGTTTGATGGCGCGACAAAAGAACATCCGAGGAAACGTTTTCAAACGCTCACTAGTTCCAGAGCGCCGAGGTAATGATGCGTGTGATAATTCCAAATTAACTTCATCTAAATACGGCCACGGTTTTCGTTTCATCCAAAAAGCATAAGGTTAAAGCCATTCTTCACCTGACTGTAAACGGTAATGGAAATATATTTCATTTAAAGAGAAACATTTCGGTATTTTGTAGTCCCCCGGGGCAATTTTTTTTTTTTTTGCTTTAAAATATATCTGAACTGTCAGGACAATCTCTTCTGCTTTTGTCTTAAAAAAACATTGTTTTTTCTCTCTCGGTCTCTTTTTCCTTTTCCTCCTTGAGCTGAAACGTATGCGTTTGTGCACAGAGACACAAGTTCATCTTGCCGTCTCTCTCCGGCTCCCGAAGAGCCCTGCGGAGAGCTGCTATTTATACAAGTGAGCTTGGGAGGCAGCTTACAGCCGTTTGTAGCCCGACGCCGGCGAAACGCGGGACCCTTAACCTGTCGTGTGCGGGTTTGTGGGCTAACTTCTGCAGCGAGGGCCGCCGAGCTGGAGCCTTCGTTCCTCACAGGAGAAGACGGAGGAGAAGCATCCCAACAACCGGCTTAGAAACTTTCCATCACCGCAACATCTGCTTTTGGTTTTGGCTGGGAACTGAGGAGGGCCCCCCGCTGGTGACCCTGAAAAAGAAGGACCTTTAGACTTTTAAATATTTAGCGATATTAATGGTGTCACTCAGCGTGTAATGAATTAAAAGCTGCCCGTCAAATTTTGGTGCAAAACTAGAGCCGTTTACAAAAAGGTGAGATTGTGCTTCAAAGTGTCTCATAAATTCATGTTATCCTTCCCAGAAATGCATCCCAGCTAATGTAGCTCCCTCGCTTTTATGAACGTGCTAACCCGGTCTGCTCGGGGTTCTTGGTTGCGGACGACTGGGATTCCTTCTTTCCTCGAGAAACTACTCGTTCAGCATCGGGTGTCACTGGTTCCCGCTTCTGACTCATTATTACACGAAACATGCAGCACAGCTTCATCTCAGCTCTGTGCGGCTTCCGGAGATACCACGTGAACATCCGCAGTCCTCTTCAGTAAGACACAGCGATACTCGTGGCAACAACTGTTCCTTTTCAGACGGTTTCAGCTGGAACGACTTGTCCTATTGTGTCTATTTATAATTTTCACAGTAGCTTGATTCCTTATTAATATTCTCCTGTTCCGATGTGGTTTGAGTGGTGACTCCGTGGTGCCTTCTCAGTTTACAGCGATGGACTCTAAAATCATTTTTAAAAGGGTATTTCAGAACTTTGCAAAAGCTAGTCAGTTCTCACTTTTCCTCCCTTTGAGGTGGGATGAGCTCCCCCTGTCCCTCGGAGCGGCTGAATCCCTTCTCGAGAAGAGTCTCAAACCCACCTCCTTCGCATCGGTTTTCCTCCTCGTCTCCTGACAGCTACGTAGGAGAGCGGGGCCCCGTCCGCTGTGATTATGTCTGTATTTGCTGTACGAGTGTTTCGATAACCGAATAGCGCGTCTAACACCCTTCATCCGGCGTCGATGCTGGTTTGTTTCCTCGGCGTTTAGTGTCATTTCCCAGAAGAGGCTGTGCTAAATAAAAAAGCGACAAATATAGGTGTAAAATTAGTCTCCTAAGGTTTTGGGAAAACACTCAGCGTTAAATTCGTTGGTACTTTATATACTCGCAACCAAAGTTTCTTGTTAATCCCTAAGATTAATCAATCCGGGAAATCCGCTGCGGAGCTCTGAATTGGTCCACGTAGGTTTGTTTTTCCAGGCCGGCGGCGTGGTGAGCGTAAATCGCGTTTCCCCCTCTCCCGCCGACCCTCCTGCTGCCGCTGGGGAGCCTCTGTGTTTATTTCAGATTTTCTTTGATTACATATAATGTATGTAGAAGCAGAATGTGGCCGTGTTTATGCAGTCATGTCAGGGATTGTGCTCAGACTCCTAATCTTGCTCTGTGGAATTGAATCCCCACAATTCTGCCTCATCACGATTAAAAAGCAGGCAGAACGGGCTGCGTCTCACACACACACACACACACACACACACACACACACACACACACACACACACACACAGCTGGCTTTATTATCGATGCTCTTTTGGAGTGTATTTAATATATTCAACCATATTGCATATTTTACCAGCAATGCAGATTATTGCTTGACATATCATTACAAGAACCTTCCTTAATGGTGACTCCCAAGGACCTTCTCAGGGATTCCTCCCAAGGACCTTCTCAATAGTTCATCCCAGTAACCTTTTCGGTGGTTCATTCTAAGAGACTTTCCAAACGGTTCGTCCCAAGAACCTGGCTGGAGGGTTCAGGTCACCTGCCACGGCGTTTGCCGGTTCCAAACCCGCTGCCACGGTTCTCTTTTGTTAATCTTGGAATGGAGGAACCAGCAGACGTTTTGCGCCGACGCATTTAGCGACCACGTCGATTCACAATCCGTTTTATGGGCCGCCTGTGTGATAGTTCATTAATGTACGGCGGAGACAAAAGTAATGCACTGTGCAATGAATAGAAACACACTCAGTGTTGTTCTGTCAGCTGCTGTTGACATTTAATGTGCTGCATTCGGCTACAGCGACGACTCCGCTCTGGTTAAGAGCATCAGCTAAATGGGTAAAATGTGAAATGTAATGTAACAGATGCAAAGTTATTTGAGGAATCGCTGGTGTAACTAATGATATTATTTCATTAATCGCATATGGCACGTTGACGTTTTTCACGTCTGCTGTTAAAATATTTATTTGGGTAATGCACTGCAACGATTTGTTGCTGGGAGGTTACATTAGTTGTGGAGCACTACGGCACGGTGGGTATTGTCAAGCGTATTCATCGGGGGTGTATTGAGATTAGCTGGAAGCCGCCCCGCACAACATCTGTTGCATAGTTCAGTAAATTGCAGAAAAGTCTCCTTCTCCTCCTTCCTTTATGCAGTATATCATTTGCATATCATTTTATACTAGACTCTCGCCCTTGAGACCACGCTGTGATTTCCTGTTTACTAGCTCCCTATTGCAGCCATTTACACAATCTATCAGCGTACATCTCCACGTTTTCACAAAGACTGAGGAAGCATTTTTGCTCACGATGAAGCCTCCATTGAGGGATTCATTGTAAAAAAAGGGGGGGGGGGGTGTATCAGAGATTAGTGAAAAATGGGTTTTAGGATCCATCTATCTGCCTTTCAAATATGGCTTTAGTGTCCAACCCCATTTCTTACGGTCAACACAGCACTAAACTGCCTGGGATAATTTTGACGCCCAGACAAGGACACGTATTCGCGGAATTTAGACGCTGTGCGGAGTCTGAAGTAAATTCGCTTTATAACGTCTAATGATCCGGAGAACGTTGCTACATGACACGACACCCCGCCTAATTCTGATGGAAAATGTAAACTTTTTACGGTAATACGGCACCTTCAAATGTTTTACGTCTACATTTCTCCACGGTAAAACCTACCATTAAAACGCCTTTATAAAGCGTTGACTGACAGAAGGAGCAAGAGGCTGAAAATTCTAAAGCTGAAAATTGGCCAGAATTTGGGCTGTACAAGTTAGCGCTCAGTAACACGGGTTTAACTGTACGCAGCAGACGAGAGATGAACGGGAGGAGAAAGACGGGCTAAAGAACATGTCTAAGCTGGCGGAGGGGTGTCCTCGGTTCAGGAGCACATCTTCACTACGTTCAACGCGTGATCTTTCCAAAGTCCTAGGTCACAGCAGAGGGAGTTGCCCATTTGAGCAGATTACCTGCAGTGACCATAGAGGCGGTCGGAGGATCTGCGGACTGTTACTGTAGCATCAAAAACAATTTGCCTGGACAAAACGTCCACTGTCTTAGCTCCTTTTGTAGGATCAACGGACCTCAGGGGTCAGAAAGACTCCCTCGGCATCGGACGTTACTGTAGGGTGGGCGTGAAGAAGCCGCTGCTTTGTTATTGTGCTGTGTGAGCTGCTTGGATGGCGTAAGACTCACGTGCAGACGCTGCAGAAGCATTTCGTATTTTGCTTATTGCGATTGTATCAATTTTTGGATGAAGAACAAAACCACCGTCTCCTGGATGCACTTGGGGGATGGAGCTATAGGTTCGAGTACAGCAGCTGGTCCATCTAAAGCTAAGCAAGATGGCAGCCAACATTTGAAACCAGTCCAGCATGTTCAGGTTTTATTCACGCTGCTAAATTGGACGTTTGTAAGTTTACTGTAGACTACGATATATAGATAGCTAACATTTTCTTAAAACTGGCAACTCATTCACATTTAGCATCCATTGTTCTAATGCTGAGACCTTTGACTCAATTCATTTCAGCTTTTTACACACAAATTACAATTATGTTGTACAAACATTTCAAGGTTCAAGCTTCACAGTCGTTCTGCACTTCTGCCCAGTGACCGTGGTCCACGACACACCGAACAACAAATCGAATTTTGCGACACGTAAGACTCCAGTGTGATGGTGGAAAATGGAGCCGGGCTGGTGGATACATCAGAAATGGAGCGTGATTTCTGTGTGACTTGTGTAACATCACACTAATGCCCAAGTGGGCATGTTTCATGCCACAGTATCGTCTGTGTAGGTGTGCTGGTGTTCAAATCGGTTTGCCGTAGATATTCCTCCTGCAAAGTGCAAATCTCATGAGAAACTGTCACAGTAGACTACTGCCCACAGACACCCCGAACGAAGAGGGTTGAGATGTTGCTCTGATGATTCTTTTGGCCTTCTCTTCCAGTTAGGCAGTAAGTAAGTAATCCATTCCCTACAGGGACAGCGGTGTGGTGGAACAGGTAAGGAGCATGGACTTACCTTAAAGTGCTGGTTTTCAGGGACTTACCTGGGATCTGACCTCAAAACCATTTCCTCCACACTACAGCGCCGTCACCACTGCGGTACACAGTAGAGCCTGTGTGTGAAGCTCTTTGTTTAACACTTGTGTTTGCTGAAGGAGTTCGAGACTCGATCTGGGGCTCCGTCCGCTACAAACACAGCTTTCAAAGCGCCGGACCAGAGATGCGTCCCGGCGCCAACTTCTGAAAATAGACCTGGACCCTTCGAAAGGTGTCGGCGGCAGAGAAGGTCAGATGCAAATTTTGAGTCCTTTGCAGAGATTTGAAACTAACACCAGTATAATTGAGGTCAGATGTCACAACTACCAAGTCAGACAACTAGTCCACTGGCTGGTTCTTCATACTCAGCACAAGGTTCAGAGTTACAGACAGTAGGGGAGGACAAGAAGTGAAGACCACAAGAGTTTTTTTAAAAATTTTTTTCAATATCACAAGCACACAACCGTATATGAAGTAGTCGTGTTCCTTTAGAGACGCCGGTGAGAAAAAGTCCATTAAAAAAGCAGCGATATCTAACCACCCAACCACAACCACAGTCACATCTCTCATCACTTTAACTTGCCTCAGCCGGTCTCCTTCACACATGTCCAGC
This sequence comes from Arapaima gigas, assembly GCA_900497675.1. Lineage (NCBI taxonomy): Eukaryota > Metazoa > Chordata > Actinopteri > Osteoglossiformes > Osteoglossidae > Arapaima > Arapaima gigas. The sequence continues at coordinate 116,190 of UFQX01000119.1, forward strand.
CCGAGGTCCTGCCTGTCCAAACAGAGAGACTGCGTGGAGAAAGAAGAACGAACAAGACAAGGAGGAACATTAACAACCAGTTCAGCTCTCTTCCATATTTGTGAGTCACTCTAGCAAAGTGTAAAAAAGTTTTAAAAAAAAGCTTAACACAGAGATTTTAAAACATATAAAAACTGTTCTGCAGCATGTTGGGATTTGAATCTGCAAACACATCTGCACCCCGCAGGCTATGTTCACAAGAACGCGTTTTACCGTGGAGGGTGTTACCGTACTCTGTTTCAAAACGTGCCATTTTGATCTTATTACAGTAAAATCTGATTTCTGCTTTGCCAACATTTTAATTTACATCCGAAAGACTAACAAACTAAATGACTTTCATCTAGTGTGAACCGACCTGATGTTTGACTGAACATCAAATTATATGTTATTCATTTTCACTTGTATACAAGACTGAGAGCTGCTTCAGAGACCACAAAGCAAAGCGAGTTTAAACCGGTTTTAATGGTGGTAAATGTTTTTGCAGCAAACTTCTCGCTGGCAGGTGACTCGCCGTTTCACCGCGCCGAGCGGGAATTTGAAAAGCCAGGACTAGGATGAAATTAACGGAAGGGAGCCGGATTTGAACTAAGCCGGACTGGCGGATCTCCCGACGGTACGAAATCATATCAGACGCGCCCGTTTCGCAGTGTTTCAGACAAGTTATACTTAATATTTAAACCACATTCGATTTGCACCAAATCCTCAGCCGATATTTCTCCATTTCTGGCGATCCGGAAGTTCCAGAAGAATATTCCACTTCCCAGATTCGGCAGCCAACAGATCCCCCGCCAGAGGCGACGACTGAGGACGGCCTGACAAGGCGGAGCTGAAGACTGGACCCAGGAGGCCAGTATGCCCCCTGGGGGTTGAGCGGCCGTGTCGGTACGGTCCACACAGCCACGCCCTCTCCACGTTACTTAGTCGGAATTAATACGGTCAAAATTAGTCAATTGTTTAAGTGGGTAAATCAGTGTGAAAACTCACACCGCAAGTCACCTTGATGAAAACTGTGTGACAGAGCGATAACTGAAGACAAAAACATCCACAAGACAGCGTGTGTTTGACTGTGGACTGAACAGATGTTCTCTGACCGCCGTGCAGCACCGGTGCCATCACTCGTGAACGTGAGTCGCAACAGGCACCGTCGGCAAGCATCACGCCGGGCAACAGCACTCGGCCCTACGGGGGACGACGGAGGACTTAAGGAGCGAAGGCGTGACATCAGATACCGGAATTCGGGAGCGCAGTTTTATTTTGTAAAGAATTACCACGATGTGGAAATTTATATTGGCAATGAAGCCAAGAGATCGCAGAGCACAGTGTGAAGTCAGACGTTTGCAGGAGGTGGTGTAATGATCAAAGTTGCCGCTTCTGGACTTGGAGACCTGGAGTCTTGCTGTAGCCCCTTTGCTCAAGTTACTTTGAACTGAGAGTAAAAAATTACCCATTCCTTTGTGGAGGGGAGGGGGTGAACGGACGTGAATGCGGACCCCTTCTCACCTTCAGCTGTTCTGCATATTGTCACTGCAACACTGGAATGGTGTCATCGACTAAGATATGAGGCATAAAGATAGTGCTCAGTGTGCAGAGTTTCTAGAAAATCCACCGTATTTCACCTGTCTCCAGCTCTGAGAAACGTCTCAATCTATAATTTGTCAGAATTAATCTTTGACAGTAGACGCATTTTGAGACAAATCTGAACGGTGTTGCAGAAGGTTTAAAGTTGCGTACGAAGCACCAAAGTGTCGAGGAACCAAGCAAACGAAATCACCGCGAGGAGCAGCACGAGGAAGCGAGACACGAAACTGACTGGAAACTGCTGGCTTCTGAGACTCAGGCTTCAAACGGCTTCACTCGGGCTCCAGGACTTTCCGCGTTTCTAGAAGCTTCACTTTTCCGTCATTTGTGTTCCAGTTCTTGGAATCGACTTCGCCGGCAGTAGTTGCCATGAAGGAAGCCCTTGTTAAGTTACCTACAATAAAATAAGTGCCTCATTTGGGTTCAGTTCCAAACAGCAACTTTCTGAATGAAAACAGCAGATGACGTTATGATAAAGTAAGGATGTGGCTTGAAAGAACACGAATATCACCACCCCACACACAGCAAGCACACAAAGACACTGGTACTGTGTGATGCATCTCCATCTATCCACCCTGTGGTGCACCTCTTCATTCAGTGAGGTAATCGATAACGTTAATGTGCGTTTACTGTCATGTCTCACCTAAATAAATTCTTTATTGCTAGAAGGCTAGACGCTGTGTGTAAAGCATCTAAATGTAGTTACATGAGAACTGGCACAGTTTGCAAGCGCGAGAGATCAAAGAGAACCACACGTGTTTGGATATCACCAAGAACAAGCACCAGGTCAATCGTACCATACCATAGTACCATAACCAGACAGGAGCTCAGGTGCAGACTGTAGAAGATAGTCCAGCACCTACTAGCAGCTGCAAGATGCTGGAGGGACAGCAAATACCAAGGGGCACAACCAAGTGGCATTATCATGCAGAGGAACTTCTGTAAGAAATACAGCCTGGACACTCCCAAGTCTGAATTGGAAGCACCACAGAAAGTGGTGGAGAACAACAGAGCCAAGATCACGTGGAACTTCCACACAGATAAGTAGTGGCCAACCAACCAGATATAGTGGCGATAGACAAGGAGGAGAAAGCAGCAGTGATGATGGATGTGATAGAAACATCAGGAAGAAGGAATGCGAGGAGCTGGTGAAACACCAAGAACTGAGAGAAGAACTGGAGAGAATGTGGAAGGTGAAAGCCAAGGTAATTCCACTGGCGATAAGAGCATTCGGGGCTGTGACCCCCGAGCTGCAGGAGGAGCTCCATCGCCGTCACGGGTCGATCAGGACGCAGACGTGTGCAGAATCGCGAGGTCGAAAGCCGTTCAACAGCAGAGGTAGATCCAGAAACATAGTCAGCAATCGGGCGTGGGTCAAACCAGGAATCAATCCAAAACAAGCAACAAAACAGACAAGGGGTAAGCACAAGACTAGGTTGTGGGACCAAAACAGGCCAATAGCCAAAGTAACAAGGAGCCATGCCACTCAGTACACACACAACAAACATGGCAACACCTCACAAAGACCACCTCAGACAGACCGGTTTTTATAAGGACTTAACGACAGCCAGGTGCACGTGATCAGCAGTCAAGCCCAGTGGAGTCGGGACCAGGGGGGCGTGACACTTGCAACCCAGGTATGAGAACAGTGGTCTCAGTCCAGAAGAGTTCTAGAAAGTCAAAATTCTGCGCCGTACCCTCAAACTCCCAGGCTTCTTAGAGAGTAATTCTCCGAGGAGACGTACCACCACACCACCCTGAGGGAAATATGGAGTGAGAAATGAAGTTTTGAAGGTTAAAATGTAATTAAAATAAAGTGGAAATGATTGGCATAACTTGAGTGTTTTTAAAACAAAGAGCCACTGCATTCCGATGTTATGAATTCCTACTCTTCTACAGAATCTGCTTCCCAGTCATACACAAGTTTAAAAGAGGTCAGGGTCCTTTGGTATATAATTTATAAATTTCTGTACAAAATATAAGTGACAACCTGCTTGAAACGTAGTGCTGGTAAGCAGTCAGTCTGTGGCTGTCAGAGCCCTCAGCTGCCTACCCGGCTTTGCGGTGTAGATATTTCTCTTGACTGATCTAAAACCTACTGTATTTGCTGAGGCTGCAGATGCAGAGCTTCTGGAACTTGCTGATGGTTTCGATTATTTTTTATGCATTTTTACGCAGAAGGCAGATGGGAGGTTCGCGTTCAGCATTCAGAGCACTCCAGGTTATGAAGTTAGCATCTGTTGCTATTGTCACCAGGCAGCCGTCCACCGTTCGCCACCGGCGAGCGGTCAACTCCATGAACGGCAGACAGGAGCCGCTGCACGAGCTGGTTTGATTTGTCTTGAGCGCAACCAAGCTGGTCAAGAAGGGTTTCTGCAGGCTGAGAAACCACAAGTGATCCGTGCAGACAGGCCAGGCCATCCAGGAGGCAGCCATTAAACCCCATCATGGTGACCTATCTGAGGTACCTCTCCTAGGCAGCTTACACTCACGGTCAGTGCAGGAGACCATAATGCCATCCTACATCCAAAGAGTGGTGCAGTTCTTACTGTTCATAGGGACACAAAGTTATGGCCCAGAAGCTATATGCGCATGACCTGTAAGTGGTTCTACCTTATCGGCACCTGTCCTTCGGTACTGTGAGGTGTCATTCTTCTCTAGGCTCCGTGAGCAGCGTAACAGCGGAACTGTGGTCAGCAAGCAGGTGTGGAGATCATCTACGCTGCCGTCGACATCACTGGTAGACGAGGATGACAACGTGTGAGGGCGGACGTGTAGTTAATGTGACCTAAGATGCATTTAATTCCATCAACTAGGTAAATGTGTTCACACCTCCAAAGTAAAAAACAAGTTCACAGAATTAACATCCAAGCATTTGTTTTCACATTATCACAGGTGGACCTGAGTGACGGCACAGAAGACGTATAGACGCATACAAACCGTTCGCCAAAACAGCGAATTTGGTAACCACAATTTCTGTGCGCTGCAACCTCTCGTGATCCACTAACATCAGCATGTTAAACACGATTAACATTTTAAAAAGCTTTTCAAACATTTTACTTACGGTTAATGTCCGCAAGCGTCAGGGCAAAATTAAGTCATTTCTGGTCCGTTCGCTTAATAGAACAGGAGCAACTCGCTGCGTGACTCATCCCAGAGGAGCGGTCTCTCCTTTGACAGGTCAGATTTACAGCGGCGAGCCGATTTACTCTGTTTTATTTCTCTTCCCTACTCTCTTCTTGACCTTGAAATAACAAACAAAACTCGGATAGCTTCTCCTTAAGAAACAAACGACTATTCGGTTCAAACCGTAGTTAACAGAGCGTAAACATCGACATAATTCAAAGCTTCAGCCTAAAGCTCTCAGGTTCCCTCTGACCAGAAGCACCCAAAGTTCAGCCTGTTCTCACAGACCAGCGATTTCCCAGACTTCTCTCTCGAAAAGGAAAATTAGAATCTTTCTGGAGCGCCGGCCGCCCCTGGTGCTTGTTTCCTCCTGCTAAGCCAAACCAGGAGCAGCTTTGAGGTTGCCAGTCAAGGTGGGACAAAAGTCGAGTGCAGCTCTGATTGGTCAGCGACAATCTGACTGTTGCCCCCGCTAGCAAACGCGTCCAAAGAAATCAGCAAAAGGAGACGCCTGGCAGGAGAGGCATTTTAATGCTTCGCCACAAACATGATGGTGACTGACAGCTAACTTTAGCTGCTGAAGTTCATGGCTTGAAGTGGTGCTGATCCGATCAGTTCGAAGCAGAGAAGTCCGAAACATGGCATTAGTAAAAATCCTAACTCGGCTAGGGATACTGTTGACGCTCTCAACAGGACAACCAGCACTAACTTACTAGTTACAAAATGAGCGACCAAAAGGACCGTGAACACGAGCCGCTCCCGAGACCCCCCCGAGCAGCTGCCACAATAGGATCCTCCTTTCCATAAAAGCTTTGGGTAGGAATAGACGAAGACGATGCGTTATTGAACGGAAAACAACCACGGAGGCGAAACGGCGAAATAAATCAGCGCGTTGCCAAGTCGTCCGGTTTTACGTCCATCTAACACGATGAGAACAGTTGACCAAACAAGTTCTTAAAGGTTACACAATAACCTGGAAAATATGTAGCTGGACTTTAAGGTGCTGTTTTATTAATATTTTAATGTAAACATCAGCACCAAGCGCTTGTATTAAAATTCCACCATTATTATTCATGGTGGCTAATCCAATATCAACTTTTGTGGCTTTAGTTTACCCTCCTGGAAATTAAAGCGGAGATTTATTTTTGTCTTTAAGGCTTTTCCCTCTCAATATCCCCTGAATATTTTACATGTAGCTGTTGAGGGTTTATGGCACTGGGAGGAATGAAGATGGATTTAGATCTCAGTTTGGTCTCACATATATCAGTTCTTAGCTTTAATTGCGCAGCACTTTCCTCCAGAGGTCTGAATGCAGGAGAAACGCTCGGACTTTAGCGGTGAAAGTGTCTGCATGTGAAACAGCAGCTGAATGTGAACGAGAAGGGAGGGAAGTTTGACGTCGAGCTGGAAACCTGCCGAGAACTGCGTGCAAAAACTGTTTAAAAACACGTATCATTGGTTCCCCCTGTCGTTTTATATACCGGGACATAAGGAAACCTCGACTAGTCCTCGCCAAACCCTAGCAAAACACACGTTTACCCGGATGTCTACAATTGTTCACCCTGCAAAAAGACGAGAGACTCAAAATGAACACCTTCGACACCCCGTTTCTCCACGTCGCTGGTTCCTTTTCCTCAAGCGGCTGCTTAGAAGTGACGCCCAGCTGTCGTAAAAGGGCACAAAACTATTCCTCCCGAAAAGCAGCACTTCTACCGCAGCAGAACGGAAACGGGCGGCGATGGATCCGCCGCCGTGAAGGACTCGCCGGCTTCCGGGGCCTTGTTCACACTCGGATAGAACGACTGGTGCCGCGTCTCATCTAATCTTCCGCCGCGATGGTTCGTGTCGGAGGTTCGGACGCGAGCGCCACGCGGCCCCCTGAACCGAGGAGTTCCGCGACGGACTTGTTTCCGTTCGAGCGTTCGTGTCTTTCTCATTTAATTCAACCTCGAGTGTCTTTAAAACCCACAACAGCGCAGGACACAATTAAGCCTTATTAGCTATAAATGAATGAATATTAAAACAACTTATAGCTTTCCCCGAATTATTCTATTTAAAGCCAAGGGAGGGGCCGCTGTAACCTTTATAGATCATTTTAAATTTGCATAACTAGATAAATTGAGTGACGATGATTTGCAGACTTGAAAGGTTTTTTTTTTTGTTTCTTTTTTTCAAACTTAGCTCTATTTAAATTGTAAATGTCTAGCTGGGCTCCCGGGTGTCTCCATCCCTGCAGAAGGACCTTCACACCTTCTAAGAAGAAACCTTGGCAGGGGGAGAAAATAATAAATAAAACTTCCTCCTAGCAGGGAACCTCTAGGGACTGCAGCCCTGCAAAAATAATCAAGGTTTGTTCCCACCGTGCAGTGCTGGGGTGCAATAGGCTGCCGCAATAAGGAAAGTGGTAACTTTTTCTCTTTTTTTGTTTTTCTAAGTCACAGCATAACAGCAGCCATAGAGCGGCGGCTCCTCCGCATGTCCTCGCCGGTCACGCTGGGCCTCGTCGCCCTTCCGGCAGCCGCTCGCGAACCAGCGCTAAGGTGGCAAAGTTGAAGAGCACGGAACTCGTAAAATAACCGCAATGGTCATATGTTTGGGTCAAAAAAGGTGTGCTTTTTTTTTTCCAACCCAGGGTTCCGAAAACCGTCGCAGTCGCTTCTAATCGCATTTTGGCTCCGAGGGACGAGGGGCGCTTTGGGCTCGTCTTCCCGATAAAGGTTACGTCCTGTAGACCGGCTGGTCGCTCTTTTCCAACGTTCCATCTGAAGTGTACATTTACTATGCAAAAAAAAAAAAAACCCACTATTGTACAGTAGCTCTCCACACGTCGGCCAGCTGGACACATTTGCGCCGCTTCAAAACAAAAGCATCGTATGGAGCGTAAGTCGAAGGCGGCAGTAACAACAACAGCGTAGAAGGTGTTTCAGCTCGATGTTCGTGCATTTCGAGCGCCGTTTGCATCCGGACGCGTGAGGCTGTTCCGCTGCCGGGGGTGCGATGGATTCTGGAGAAGAAGGGACAGATTTTAATAAAAGTAAAATGTAAACGTACTGGACACAGGGAGGGCTCGTGTGTATTTGATGGTAACGTCTGAGTCACTGAAGATCCAGCAGCAGAACTATTCTTCGGCAGCTGATGTCCTCGCAGTGACGCCTGGCGGCAGGTTCTGGGAGAAATGCTGAGTTACTAAAGCAAAATCAAAGAGCGGCGTAAATTTTCGGTATCTGCAGTGGAAATCGAAAATAGCGAAATGAAGATATTTGTCGCGTCGTTTCAACTTTAGACACTCGGGTCATTTTTACCGGACTAAATCAGGGTAAGAACGTCGGTGAAAGGGGATTATGGTGAAAGGAAGGAAGCGGGGATGGAACCAGGTCGCAAGTCCGAGTTCTGCGAAACCCCCTGAGTTGAAACACAACCGATCGGACGCAACGCGAGAAATTATTTTACGGTTTCTGAAAACAAAACCAAAAATTCACATCCCGGCACACTGGAAAACATAAATGGAGCCACATATAAAACTCTCCGAACTCGACCACGACGTGCTGCTGTATTTGAGTTCAGGGTCCACTCAGCTGCGAAAAGACAAACTTTTCTCAAAAATCCACAACTTCTGCTGAGCTTCTTGGTAGAAAATTTTCCGATAAAAACACCTAAAATGTTAATGAATATTAAGATACTGACACACACTGTAAGGCAGGCAGAGGAGCAAATATTATTTAACCTCGGAACTCTTCCCTGGTGGTAAAGGTTTCTTCTACTCTGAGCATTCCGTAGATCATCAGAACTTGAGAGAACTTGAGTACCTGGACCCGGGGGGTTGGGCAAGAGACCGATGACTTTGTGAAGAGCGAGGATGTTTCCACAGTCCCCCGGGACGTCCACCACGGCCCGTCCGTCCCCTCCTTCCCACCGAGGGGAAACCCGGCCACATCTGCAGAACAAGTATTCGGTGGTTGAGATGAATAATAATGTCGTGAACCATTGTGAGTTACTAACAGTACGGCAGACAAATAAGTTCTTAGGTAGAATGTAGTTTCTAATGTGAAACACAGCACCGCAGAGGGAGGCAACACCAGCACGCAAACAAACCTACCGGAGGTTCAGTTTCTTTAACAGAACATGGTCAGTTTGCCAGCTGTGTTCTTCTCGGCTGCTCTCCATGGTCCCAGAATCAGAAGCGGACGACTGTTTGAAGTCGATGTCGACAACTGGGTGTCTGCAGTACTGAGCTCAGGACAACTGGGTTTGGGGTTTTGTGTGTTTGTGTGCTCCACACGGTGGTTCTAAAAGAAGAAGAATCATATGCAGATGTGGTCAAACCAACCTGTAAGTAACTCACGGGTTTTCCTTGATCCCAACGTGTAACCAATGTCACGACACTTAGTCTTGAAGCAATAAATCTCTGAAAGTGTTTCAGCTCTTTCGGAATTATCCAGTACGTGGAAATGAGTGAAGGGCTTTAAAAGGGTCTAGATGGACACAAAGATGAAGACTTGCTTTGTAAATCGCTTTGTGTTGAATGTAGCATTAAAATGATCTATTTCAGGGCTGAATTCATATGTAGTATGTGGTTTATTATGAGAATTTATTTGCAACGACCATAATATCAAATCCATCCATCCATCCATCCATCCACTATCAGTAACCGCTTATCCTGAGGAGGGCCGAGGGTCCAGAACCTGTCCCAGAAACAGGGGCCCCCGGATGAGACCAGTCCATCGCAGATGAGCATTTTAATAAACTCTCTATTCTTCTCTTTTTTCCAGCAGGCATGTTCTGCTATAGACTGTAACCATGTAGTCGATGTTTGCGCATGACTTAGAACCGCAGTGTGAGGATTTAACTCTGTCTGGGTTGTTAATCTGGAACGCGAAACAAGAAAACCTGGGTTTTCTGCATTAATGCTGCCAACGTCTGAGCTGTACAAACAAAACAGTGTATAAAACGTGTAAAACTGCGAAGCCCAGAGAGCATCACAGACGTCGGCATCTCGATGGATGGCAGCTTCTGTCTTTCTGCCGGCTCAAGTCGACAGTCCCAGCAGTTTCATCGGTTTCCCTCATGAAAATTCCCTTTTGGCAACAATAACCAGGCGCAAAATATTTCTAAGAATAATAAAAAATTTAAATCCGCAACCGGTACAAAAAAAATTGTGCTTATTATCCAGCACAGACTTCTATTTGCCTGCAAAGATTCCATCAGGCATTAAGTTTAAAAACATCATTTCCACGATATGAAGGACAATGGAAGGCTGTGATATTTAGAATTAAAACAAAAGGGAACCGATTTGTACGGAACACCAACTTTCATTCCGTAGCGGCGTTAGAACGGAGGCGCGGACCTGAAAGGCTTTGCGAATTAAAATAAACATACACGTTCCGCCGCGTGTCTATTACACATTTATTTTTCGGAGATGAAAAGAGATGCACTGAAATCCCATAAATAATAATGACGATTCCCCCCCACCCGGTGCGCAGGTCTTTAATCTGCAGGAACACAATGGAGAGCTCGGGCCGCGGGGGGCGCTGACGTGGTTTCGCGGCGGCCCAGATGGTTGGGTTTATCGTCCAAATCATAAGTTCGCAACATACCACAGTCCCCTGTCGGGAGGATTAATGTTATCCCCAAAGTAATTTTCATCTGTGCAGGCCACCCAGTATATGTTTTCCTATTCAAATCAGCTTTTAAACCAAATTCGGTCATATGTCTGCACTGGCAGACGGGCTGAAACAAGGTCTTACGCGTGTGACGAGATTTCGGGCAATATTCCATTCTCAAAATGTGAATAAAAAAGTAAGACACTGGAAAAAAGGAAAAACGTTGGAAGGACGATCGTGATTTTGAAACGACTGTGAAATAAAAGTTTCCTTTCGAGTTTGGTGAAACCTGTCGGGACTCTTGGCTCGGAAGCACCCGGACCCCTTTGTTACCTTTTCCCAGTCGAGCCCCACCTGGACGACTCCCTCAGAGTCTTCGAGAGGGTCCGCCCCCCCCGTTCGAGTTCACCGTGACCGAGGGTAACCGGCGAGGCCCGTTGGCTCCGACTCGAACCCCAGCGCAGCCGCGACTCCGCGGCACAACTTGTCCGAGCGTCACCTCGGTTTCGCCGTCCCCGCTGAGCGAGCGGGACGCCGAGGCAAGGTGACAAACTGACATCTTAGAAACGCAGCGGCTGAATGAACTCAAACGGCAGAATCCTGCGCCGAGGCACACGGCACAAAACACGGGTTTCGCTTGTTGCGGTGAGGAAGTATATTTACAGTTGTTTTGCTTGTACCGCAGTATATCATTTTAATCCATACTGGGACTGGTCTGTATGCAAAGCATAAGCCTGAACCACCTGAAACACCCAGAGCAGCGTGAAAATAACAACATTGCTTATTGGTAACATACCGCTAACATCGCTTAGGCTAAGAATTAATTTTCTAAATGTCAGAGGCAATAAATGCAACTGCAAACTGACCGTAAGGCCAAGAAATGATGACTTTCTGCAAACGTTTTTACAGACACCTGTAAAACAAAACAAGATGCTATGAAACTGCTAAAACTCCAGACTAAAACAAAGGGGGTTTAATATCAGTATTTCATATTTTGGAAGTTTACCAACCTATAATACCGGGACTTTGGCCAAAGCGGTTTCCAGCAAAAAAAAGAAGAAGAAGAAGGAAAAAAATGAGGATTATGACGGATGCACAGCACGTTCAGACCCCAAATTATAATTTACACATTTCAGTAGTTACTGCCCCACATTTTTTGTACAATAATGTCACTGACATTTCTGCAGATGACAGGATGAAAGGACACAACTGCCCAGAACTATTAATAACCCACAAAACACGTCGCCACCGCTGTTTGTAGTTGTTAGTAAGACAATACAAGACTTACTATATTACATTATATCATATTATTTTGGCTACGTGTCGCGGACCTGCCGGAAGGAAGAGCGATCGTCGCGCCAGAAAGTCTCCGGCTCCTGCTTGCGGTCCAACTTTAGCTCTGCTGGGTCATCACATTTTCCAGCTCGTCCAGAAATGCTATTTTAATGTGTTGGGTCTGTAAACCACATAAGAAATCAATCTTTTTGCTGCGGCTTCGGTGCGGGGGGGTGGGGGTGGAAAAATCATTCCGAATGTCCGCTCCGACGCACTTAGGGATGAGAGTGAAAGGCGTCCGGGATCCTGCCTGTCAAGATATGCGGGCGAACCGGGGGGGGGGCAGCGTCACCGCCGCTGCCGCTCTTTTTGGGGGGGGGGGGATGAATGGCGCGCGAGTGATGCAATTTGCTGAGCTGAACGTTATAAGCGACGGGTCCCGAAATAACAGCACTGTCCCTGCAGAACAACCTGTGCGCCGGCGCCTTCTGGAATTATCTCTTCCCGGGCAGTTTTTCAAGGCCAAAGCGCATTTTATCAGGGCTTGATCATTAACCCACTGCGGGTCCCGAACAGCTGCCCCCTGCGAGCGCCCTCCCCGCTCACACGGCAACTTTATTGCGGCGAGGCCCTGGGGGGGCCACGCTGCTCTCCCAGTATTTCAGGGAAGGGAGGGTAATGTGTGACTCAGCTGCAGCAAAAACAACTGATTCCCTACTTTTTCTCTGTTTCGTATTGGTGTCTCTCGCACCGCGGGGGACCGTCTGTCCTCCAGGGGTTCGTCACCTCCTCCCGCCAAACCTCGACTGACCCGCCAAAAGCGTCTCATCTCCCGGGGGCGGGGCGGGGTTTAGGGATCGCGCTCGTGTTGTGCCGTCCGGTCGCCGCGGCAACGTCCCTGGTGCCAGCTTACCAAAAATAAATAAATAAATAAATAAATAAATAAATAAACGAATAAACGAATAAAAGAAATAAATAAGGCGCACGATAAATCGCCTTATGCATGAGCCTTTAAGACGTAGGGGCTGCGCTGAATGCGAAATGAAACAGGTCTGAAGTCTTAACCCACGCAACAGATATTATCTGAAATATCCATCCGTCGCTCAGATTTAATACAAAGCGTGGCGACAACAAATGATCCCTCCGTAGCCTGTTTGTTTGAGGGACACACGTCAGAACTCTGCGTTTATTTTTATGGGTAAGGCTGACGTGAGCAGGAGGCGAAGGGCCCGGGAGCTGCGGAGACCGGGGAGGGATTCAGCAGCTCTAAAGCACAGAGGGAGCTCAGTCCCCCGCTGCGGGGCTAAAACACAAATAGAACTTTCAGGTCATATGCAGATATCTGAAATAATTCACACACGCTGGAGCTGTAAGAAACCATTTGACGTTATTGCCGGCCTCTTTATTATTATTACTATTATTATTATTATTATTGCTATTATTATGATTAATAAGAACCTGCATTACATTTCTAGAGTCCAGTTTTATTTTTCTCACAGCGCTGGTTCCCGCTGCTGAGAGGTATTACCATCTCATAAATATATGGATGTACTTGGCCGTGTCGTCGGTTAATTATATTAAACTGATACATAATAATAAATTCACACATTAAAAATTCTGTCCATCTGCAGCGCTTCGTGCTTCTCCCCGAAGCGGCGGGGGACGGGGGTCTAATCGCTGTCAGCGGTGTCACTTTGTCAATAAGCGCCGTTTCAACCGACAGGGAATTTTCCAGTCGATTTTTTTTCCCCGCTCGCCGGGCGTCACATCGACACTTTTCGTCCTCATCCCATCCCCCCCCCGGTTGACAATTTGTCTCCTTGCTGTTCTATGTCTGTCGAGGCTCACACGGGTCAAGGGCCCAGGCTTAGTTTATTTGTTAGCTAACCGATATTAGCACAGGACGCCCGGCTGCTAACGCTTTAGATCCGTAGCTTCGGGGTCAAGGATTTCTCTCCAGGCTGCGTGTGGAGACACCTCCCGCCATGGACGACAACTGTCGTTTTACTGTAGCACTAGTGTGTGTGTGTGTGTGTGTGTGTGTGTGTGTGTGTGTGTGTTACTTTGCTCGGCTGTACCACTGCGTAGAAAAATTCGGAGTAGCTTAACACGACAAGTCACTTTGGAGAACCGCGTCAGACGGATGAGTAACGGTGCGGAGAACTTGGCTCGTACTCTGCCAGTGTTCTTGTGCTGTTTTTCTGAGACTTTCTGCTGCATTCATACGTCCACAGTTTTCTAACAAGTGGCTGCAATTCAAAAAGTATGCGTGTCTGGCTAATAAAGATGAGCGACACACGGCGTCGGGTGAGAAGGAGCTGAGCGCCGGTCTCTTGTGTTCACTGAGAGACTCAGGGCACGTCTGTCTGAAGAATGGGTTTAACATGGTAAATTTTTGCTTGGCATTTGTACTCGCTGAGCTTTCCTCGGTCTCCACAGCACAGCGCAAAGGTCTGCTTTCAGACAGCAAAGAGCGACCGAAGGACAGGTCCTCCGTTCGTGCCGGGCCGATGAGGTGTCCCACAGGGCTCCGCGCTGAGTCCCGTCCTTTTTCTCAGCTCCTCCTGCAAGGAACGATCTCCACTCGTAACTTGAGCTTTCCGTGCTCCGCGGACGACACGCTTGTCTGTTTCGACGTGGCGAATCCCACCGAGAGCCTCGTCTTTCCTTTCGTTGTCCTCGGTAGGTCTCCGATGGGCGTTACGATGTGAAGAACCCGACAGTTTTTGCCCTTATTTGCAAAAAAACGCCTCTTTCTGCAAACGTACGAGCGAGTAGCAAAACGACCTCTCGTGTTTTGGGCATCGGCCAGATGAAAACGGTCCGGTGGGAAAAATATTACAGGAAGTTATTATTGCAAATGTCAGCGGGTCAAAGAATGTTAGCGTGCAAAACGCATTTGTATGATTAATGGTTATTATTACAGCGATTTATTCAGGTGGCACCTTCGTTCAAAGCAACCTGTATCGTTCGAGAGACGACCCTGCGACGACGCGCCTGTATATAAAGCCGTAACCTAAATGCCGAGGAGCCGCAGTACGTCAAAATCGCCCGTGTCGGTCGGAAGCAGTCGGGCCCCGGTTTATTGATCGGGTCTGAAATTATGCTTTGTGGGGTGTTTTTCACGGGAGATTTGGGGTGGGTCTGCGTGCTCAGCCGTCGATCGAGGTTCTTCACCTTAGTTGTTCGATGAAAATCTTTACGCAAATAAACAGTGCGGCTGTATAAAAATGATATTATTTACGGCCGTTTCGGGCAGGAAAAGATAATAAGTGATATAAAGCAGAAACACTTTGGATAAGATATTGCCACTTGCTATGCCCTTCCCCGACACTGATAAATGGGGGAAAAAAGCTGATGCGGTTCCACCCCAAGCAGCGGAGCACACGGCTGAAAATAAACGGTTATTTGCCACCTCGGTCGGAAGCCTGGCGGCGTAAGATAGGAGCGTTTGCTGATCGAGCCTCCTGAACTCCTCAAACGCCGGGGTTGTAAAAAGAGCACCCCGATAATTCAGAAGTGCCTTATTAGATTTCCAATTTCCATCCCCCTCATCATCTTGGAGGGCCGCCGCCTGTTGCGGGCAAATCGCTCATTCCTTTGCGGAGTCCAAATTAACCGTTGCGCAAAACGCTGGGATGGAAGACACGAGTCGCCGCGGGACCGTCTCCCCACCCACCGCGGGTGAAGATGAGGCACTGAGGAGAGGCCAAAAGCAAAAAGAAATTTGGCCATTTTGTCCGCAGCAACACGCCGCTGCGAGCGCAAACGTGGACCCCGGTTCCAGCTCAGTTGGCGATCCCTCCTATAGGCCCGTCTCCCCTCGGCACCCTTTCCCGCAGTCCTGTTTCATTTGACGTAATAGTTTGCCACGTTTAAAAATATCAAAAAGTATTCGACCGTTTTTTCCAGATATTGTATATTTGTAATGCATATAGGGAGCATTTGTAGCATCAGCTACTGTTCGTACAGGTGACACGTCTCTCCAAACCCACAAAGTGGGGTTTGCGTATTAAGTGACTGACAGTGATTTAGCTGTGTGTCCAGCTTGGTCATTTTTGCTGTAAACTTCCTCGATCGCGGGCGCTATATAAGGAACGGAGAGTCAGGCGCGTGCCTGTTTGCCTCCTTATACCTCCCGCAAAACCACAATGTTAACATCACGCAAAGAGCTGCTAAACATCCACCGTTTCGTCTAAAAGAGGGCGGATTTATTTATTTTTAAGCGAGGCCGACATTAAGGATTTTCAAATTTTACGGTTCGCCGCAACGCGCCGACAGTAATATTAATATGGTTATCGCCGAGGCCTCCATCAGCTGTGATTTATAATTTCCACCAGTTACGCGGCTCCGTGTTTTCCGAACAAATCAAACACGCCGCGCGCAAAAGGTAATTCGCGCCGTCGCCGATTCATTTTCTTTTATCTCTTCATCTCCAGATCTGATGCAATTATTATTGCCTCTTGCCGAATTCGAGGGCCTGGAGAATTTTCGAGGGGACGGGAAACAACGCGACGCTGCCATTAATCTAACGCTTCCTTCGGGTTGATTTATCATACATAACAAGTTCACACCACATAAAGCACTGAATTAAACGCGGAGAAGTCATTTTTTCCCACAGACACAGCGAACGCTCTCTGTTTATAAGAGGAGGAGACGTCTGGAGAGCAGCAGCTGTGGAATTGTTGCCTTAAAAATGAGGACGTTTCGGTTCCAAAAATGGGCTGAATCTGCATTTCTGACCAACGTGGTTAATGTAGAACATCACGCGATATGAAAACATAAATCAGTTTATGTAAATTGCTTTGGATTAATGCGTCAAGCAACGAGAGGGGGAATGTAAATAAATTCCACTTGGACGTTGAGGGATATTAACAAAAACGTATAATTACACAGCGAAAAGCCCAGGGGTTTAAGGGCGACTCTCATCTGCGGAGATTAATACCGCGGCCGCACAACGAAGACACGCACCAAAGGCCCCGGGTGGAAGCGAACGGACCGTTTTTCCCAAGGATTCGCGGTGTTTATATGCCGAGCGGCGAGGGGGGAATCCATCAAAATGATGGCGTCTGTTTGGGCTCCTCCTCGCAGTCAGGCGAACGGCTCCCGTTTGCCCCGCCGTCCGCCTTCGCGTCGGAAGCCGAGTACCCGAAGGAATTAGGAGCGACCGTTTTGGAAAACCACTCGCACCGAAAAGGAGCGTGACGGATGAGAGAAGGACGGATGTTTCCCTTTAGCCACGATGAGGTTTGCGTTTATACCGATGTTTTGTCAGGTCAGCAATGCTGGTTCAGCACTGAAAGTCGGCGGTAAATTAATAGCCGCTGTCTTTGCGCACGAATCTCCCACTCGTTTCCGATGCGGTTCCCCGTCAACGGGGACAGCGGTCAGGTTCCGGAAGTAAAACCTGCAGAGGACTCGGCTAGTCCGACGTCAAAGGCGGAGATAGTTCGCCGCGGTCAAAAATTCTCCCGAACGTACCGACGTCGGCTTATCGATTTCCCAAAAAACACCTGTCCGGCTGACAGCAGAACACGCCCAGCGGTACAGGAGTGCAGGACCACTTTAATTCCACTCACTGCCACAGTGTTTACAGAACGCACGCAGAGAGACTTTGGCTTTATTCGGCTTTACTGACTGACAGGGGATAAACGTGAGTTACGAACAAGACCAGCTGCACACAGTCACCATTGTTAAAGAGAAACCAGGACACTGGGGAGACAAAAATGTCCCAGTTTCAGCGCAGTCGTGTGAAGCATCACCGGGAGGCGCTCTCCTTTTTTACTGAAGAAAAGGAACAACAGCTGTGCAGACAAAGAACCGAGCGTTTTGTGGTTCCGGGACGGGACTCCTGATGTCGGCTGCCGCCTGACCTCTGTTCCACACGGTGAGCCACGTGGAATTGGGTGCGTCCTCCTCTGGCAGAGGCAGCGACCCGTAGAGCCCCGATTCGAGAGGAGCACAGTGCGTGACGCTGGGCCTTCTTCAGGAGAGCCGCGGTGGCACTTTGTCGGGGGGCGCTCGCGCCCGGCACCAAAAACCGATAATGAGGTTTGGGAAAACTATGCAAATGATGTTCCGCCAAGCACAGGTGATCGTGACGCCCCTCCTCGGAGGCAGGTGTGACAACGGGGAGAGAAATCCAGCTCCCTCTGCCTCTCTGCTACACCCACCTTGTTTATTAACACCAATAAGGGCCCTTTATAGAGGCCTTAAATTCACTCAAACTGCCTTCGAAGCCACCCGCCAAACACTGTTAGAACTGCCCTGCTATATCAAAGTAAAGCCTGATGATCAAAAAGCTCCCGTTCTCTGTTTTGTACAGCAAAGTAATTTTGACAACCTGTCTGTAGAAATCACAAGGTATCAACTTTGATGTCAGTTTAATGTCTTGTTGCGATTTCTTTCTTTTAAAAGTTCATTACCGTGATTCATCCCGAAACTGCGAGTCTGAGATCTGCCAGGAAAGCGAACGTGGGCGCCGGAGCAGCACAGTGGCTCCCTCCAGCCAACCTAAGAGGGTGAAACTCTGATAATCCATGTCTGAGTAGAGCTACTGTCAGAAATCCATTAAAACACACCACACCCAAGAAGCTTCCGCAAAGGCAGAATTCGCCAGGAAGAAGGGGGGCGGTGAACTTCGACTTAAGTGTTTTGGGTGAACCGGTCCCTCACTGTGAGTGAATGTGTGTGTGTGAGACGACTGGTCCCTCATCCAGCGTGTACTTTGTTTAACACCCTTTGCTTCTGGGATAGGCGCCGGTCCTCCCTAACCCTCCATTCCTTAAGCAGTCACAAATAATAAGTGAACAACGAATAAAGTTCTGCTTGGAAATGTAAGACTGAGCGGATAACTTTAAAAAGGTTCCAAATGCATAACAAACATCCCTTTTTTTTTTTTTTAGATGAATGCCAAATGCACAGACCAAAGGGGAAACGGGGAACTTGGCATGCTGGACTAATAGGAAATATAATAATTTCAATCCAAATAGTGTTTGAGTGTTCGTGCTGAATACAAAACAATAAGGTAACAAAACATTTTTAATGCGTTCCTCCCAGTTCGACAGTGAATGCATCACGTTTCCCGGCAAAGGAGTTCATTACAGATGCCGCCACCTTAAAGCCGAGCAGAGACGCGTTCATTTCCTCGGGATTTTAATTCCAGCTTTGAGCTGATTGTCGGGAGCAGGAAGGAACGTGATCATATGACTGGTGTGTTCAGCGCGACTTTGCATCTCGGGCATCTCAGGGAAACAAACTGAGCTCTTGTTTGCGCCGGGGGTCTGGACCCATAAGAGAAAGGTTTGCTCAGCTACAGTTTAAGATATTTAAAAAAATACGACGTATAAAATATTCCGACTACAGTCCACCAATAGATTTGATTTCACTGGCGTCGTATTGGACTATCTTACAATAAATGAAGCCAGTAAAGTGGGAACTGTCTCATGTCCCGTGTATAATGCACCCCCGCTTTGATAGAAAAGCAGTACATTTAAAGTTTGCCGAAAGTAACTGCTGATTCCTAAAATAATGGGATTTCATTCGAAAAAAGTAAAATGTAAAAACTGGGTTTTTCTTGCCCTCGAACCCCAGTTACTGTGGAAGCGAAGTTCCTGCACCAGAGTAAAAACTGTTTGAGCGGGGGATTCTCGCTAAGGTTTCCGAATGCGTGTAGCAGCTGGTTAAAACGCGGTGAATGAACAGGGAGTTGGAGAAAACAGACTGACCGAAGGGCCTCTGCACGGAGGCACCTTTTCGACAGCTTTAACGGAGAAGTGGCGCATTTCCACCACATCGCTTGTTATGGCCGTAGAAAATTTGGGGAAAGTTTATTTTAATTATTGCTGACACCAGACAAACGCCGACTTTACACAGCGTATTATAATGGTCAGTGGTCTAATATTTCATTACAGTGTTTCTGCTGATTCTCGCCTCCTCACCCAGCCTATATAATTTCCCCCGAGTTTTAACCGACTGCCTTCCTAAAAGGCCGTAGCAACGCGTTTCCCATTTTCCCCACAATGGGCTGCATTACATCCTTCTTCCGTCGCTCTTTCTTTTCACGCGGACGTGGGAAGATGACTTGACCGATGTCGACTCTCCGTCGGGGTCTTCGGGCTGCCCCTCCAGGTGTAAGTGACCGCCGACGTGCGAGGAGGGAGCCGCCGCCCCGCCGGCAAACCGCCGCTACGGACATCAATATATCCAGGACGCGCAGCGTTCGGCAACCAGCTGAGATTTTTAAGCGAGCTGCGGAAATCGCTCCTGATGAGTATGACAAATGATGCAAATAAAGTGTGGCTTTTACCATCACGATCCATAAATTTAGTGTAATTAATTTTATTCCGTTTTTTTTTTGTCTCCAAAACCGAACTCCTCAGTTGAAAACATGAATTAGGAAGACTATTAAGAATATAGTGGCAATTACTTCAAAAATATACACAGTGTGCCACAAAAAGTATAAATAAAATGTGCCGCTGTAATGTCAGCAGTTAAACAATAAACAAACAAACAGTGGAAACTGCTGAGCACAACATTAACGTTAACTCGCTGAATGTTTTGCTTATGTTTCGTCGTATATTTTGTAAGTTATCGAAGTATATTGACAAAAAAATGTGTCCCTTTCAAGGCGAGCCTTTTGAACAGGAGCCACAAGTGTGCGGCACATTTGCCCCCCGACTTTGACCGTTCTGCCGAACTCACCGTGCAGCTGTCGACCTGTCGGAACAAATCCTGTGTAACGCTGCACGATCCTCCGCTGTGTCCCACGATGCTTTGCGGGGCAGTACACAGTTCCTCGCGCGGGAGGGGGAGTCCCACGCGTGGCGGGCTTCTCCTGTGATGTCCAGGCCGTCCGTCTTCGGGCAGCGAGCGGAGGACGGAAAGCCAAATGACCGCCGGAGAGAGATCATTAATAAGAACGCAGGGGTGGAAGGGAACGTGGGCCTCGGTGCACATGAAAGCTGACATCAGTGCCCCCGACAGACCGCCGTCCTCTGTTCACAAAACCTCCTCTGTGAAAAAGGCCTCCAAGAGAGCTGCAATGGCCTTTCAAAAGCACCGCATCTGCTGGAGCCCCAGACCTTAACCGTCTTCAAAATGATGCCTTTGGTGCCTGATCAAGTAAGCGGCTGACGGACAGGACGGCACTTATCTGCCGGCAGCCCGGCGGACTAATGGAAAGCAGAGTTACTTAACTATTGTCATCTCTGACAGTAACGGATAGCGGGGCTCCTTTTGCTAATATCCGCCTATTTCTTAATCCAAGTCCGGCTCGAGACGCTCGGCAGACGCTCAGAGATGCAGCCCGTCCGTCGTTTCAGAGACGTCAGCCGAGGTCACGTGACCACAAAAAGGTATAACGCATATTCAAAATCGTTCTATTGCTGGTTTGTTTTGTAGCTACTGCGGGAGCAGCAAGAGGAAAATGTCATTTTATCAGCTGTACAGTTATTATAACCCCATTTGTACAGCTGAGAAATCTTTACTGTGGTTTCATGGTTGTACCACGACTGAGCAAACTACCCGAGGAGTAGAATTCAGATCCGGGATCTTTGTAATGTAAGACGATGACTAGTGAGTAAACCACCTGGTGCCCCAAATATTCTCAAAACCAAGAAAAAGTACTTCACGTTAAAAAAGCACCTATATACTGAGGGTGTGACTATGAAGCAGTCCTACAGATTCCTTTCCGAGCCTTGGCTCCTTCGTGTGACTCCTCCAAACGGCCCTCGGTTCATCAGTTTCTTAAGCCGAGCAGCTGAGTAGAGATGGGAGGTCTGAGCACCGTCAACGTGAGTTAGAGATGGAAACAGCCAAAGGGCAGCAGGTTAGAGACACCACCTTGGAATCCACCAACAGAGGTTTGACTTTATCTTCTCCTCATTTAGCTGGTGCCTTTTTCTAGATCAGATTACTGCGATTTACCCCCATATGCAGCAGAGTAAATTCTGCTGGATGAATCCAGGGTGAGTTCAGGTCTGCAGCTTTAACCCCCACACCACCACCCCACCCAGGTCAATGCACATACAGTACATCCAAGCCATGAAATCAGCCAGCTTTATCGATGGGGAAAAGCTCAAGACAAGACTTCAAACACAGTTTGTCACCTAAGCGGAAGGTGTCGGTTATGAAGAAATGTAAACTGATTACTGTGCCCCTCAAAACAGATTCTGGGTTCAGCATCATTTGGTTTTGCTCAAACGGCACGGGCCACGGTTTGACTACCAGGTGCTCTGAGTGAGGCTCAGAAGGGCTCCGACACCTCATTCGTGTACCGCGGCTAATGGCGCCCGGAGAAACACACTTCTGAGACGGAAGCCGGTGGCCTTGGAGGTCTGTGCTGCACATATTAACAGCAGGCAATTCTGGGGGTACGTTTGGCACGGTGCCGCTCCATGACTAATGCTTGACGCAAGCAGACTAAGTTGCCCGGTTGGTAACCATTGCTAAGAGGATGTGTGCAAATTAACTTCCTCCACAGCACTGCTGTCGCTCAACCATTTATGTTGTTTGAGTGTTTGACTTAAAATAGTTAAGCCATCTACTGAGAAAAAAGTGCAGAAATGTTTGAAGATACAGAGAATAGCTAAGGAAATCTAGCGTGTTTTGTTTTAATAGCTATTAGCAAGTTTTTTTCTTCTCCCGGGGCAAAACTCTTAATTCTGCTGAGCGGTTTGCTTCTGTAACACTTCCTCCCTGGCCGGGTCACCTGGCTGGAACTTACAGAAAGGAGAATAAATAGACTGGGAGACGCATCATGAATCAATAACTACTTTGTTTCTCTTCCGCTTTTAGCTTATTGCGACTTTTTGCAGTATGAAAAACGGGGACCAGCTATGCAACATGGAAATCTAATAGACGAATATGAATGTGTGGTTGAAAAAACGGATTTTGTGAAAAAATTATCTTGACTGCACGAGTTCTTAGGGAGTGTGTGTTACAGGTGGGTCTGCAGGGGGCAGAAGAAGGTGAGAAAACGAGGAGTTTGACACTGACGGCATCTCCAGAGCAAAATCACGAGGGTTGCTTAGAAGTGGCCATTAAACTAGCAGAGAAGGACCGAGGCCTATTAGTCCTGAGGCTGCGTCCCGAGTCCTGCATTCTCCACTCACACGACCACGAGCCGCAGGGCTGAGACGTGTTTAGCCACCGGTCTTTCCACACCAATCTTACCTGCTTAAAGCTCACGAGAACGATGACAGTCCTGTGTAGTGGAATCGCCCACCACGCCACTTAACCTTTGGGCCGGAGCCCCCAAATAGAGCGGGACACAGAATCAACGGTGGCCCCGATTTTCTGAGAAAGGACGCTGTTGAAAGGAAACATGTACCCGCACGTACGCCATTCGCAGCCGTGTGTCACAAAGGGGAAGCTCCACCGGGCCCTCGGAAGTCACACCATTACCAGGATTCAGGGAGCGAATCAAAGGTCTTCAGTCTCAGATCTGCCCAAGGCCACTTCGCACTTCCTGTGACCAGGACCACTTATTTCATTCGACCGGTTTCACCGGGTCATCTTTAAACTCAGAAAAAAGGAAAATCTGCAGCAATACCGGAATAAGAGGAAAGTAAAAAATGAAAAAAAGTATAGCGATAGATATGAATATGACCAAAAACAATCTCTGTACCTTCGAAGCCGAATCTCTGTTTATTTATTTGTTTGTTCTTAATGCACAACTCTGTTCTTTTTCAGGCAGCACATTTGAAATTTGTCACACCTGTACTTCTCACTCGGAGGACTTTGCATCGTTACACACACGTATTAGTGATGTGCACCTCCACTGAGGCAGACCCCGCCTAATTCGTCAGGATGAGGACAAACAGGCCACTTCACTCACCCCATTGTGGGCTCTGGAGACTGTTGCGCATGAAAAATCCCAGAAGGGCAACAGTATCAGAAATACTCCAACCACGCCAACACCGTCGTCGCCAACAACCATGGCATGGTCAAAGTCACTCAGATCACATTTCTCCTCGCTCTGAAGTTTGACGCGAACGTTCACCGGCGCTCGTGAGCCGTGTCTGTGATTTTATGCCCGCGCGATTGGCTGGCTAGATACTTTCGTGGAGATGCCAACGTACAGGTGTTCCTAACACAGTGGCCGGTGAGTGTGTAATGTGTTATTACTATTTACCTTTCAATTTTATCAACTGGGCAGCACCCAGTAACTCAGCTAGTGAACCATAAAGACAATTATAACAATAATAATTATTTTATACAGTGCCTGTAAATGTGCCTCCTCTAAACACGACCACAAAAAAGAAAGATGTACGTCGCAATACAGCCCAACGTGGAAGGAATATGAGGAGAACAAGAATACGAACCATAAAAGTGGTAATAATAATAAATTTCGTTTTATTCAGAGCCTTTAAAGGCAGCTTTCCGATGTGCTTAACAGTAGGTGGAAATACAGGTTACGTGTGAATCTAATGTGAATGTAATATGAACAGAAACAGAGAACCATTAAAGTTTCCCCAATCCGTTTCAACACAGTTTGCCCAGATTCAAGTACCAGATCCCATTACTTTGTAATCTTATACTGTCAAAAGCTGACCATCACGCTCAAAAATGTATTATATAATAAAAATCCGAGTGGAAGAGAAGAAAATTGTGAAATCATTTGCAGATGTCTTGGCGGATTCTATCGGCAGGTGCGTTATTCACAGACGATGGCTGAAAATATTCCATTAGCATCTACAAAGCGTTTCCATTAGGCTTTTGACCCCCGGAGGACTTTCTTTAAAGCCGTAAATGACACACTTCGCCGGCGTTATCGCTGAACTCGCGACACCAATTTGGAGAGGGACAGCTATCTGGCACAGGCGGCGTCGCCGTGAAATCTGTTTCCGTTATTATTTTTATTATTGTTATTATTATTATTATTATTATTATTCCTCTTCCGTCCACGTTCACAGCCGCAGCGAGACCCTCCTACAGGTAGACCTGCTTCGGGGAATCAAAGGCGCTCCAGTAGGTGGCTGCGATGCGGTCAGGGGCTGCAGGTAAGAGGGTCCAGCGCAAACCTGTCGCTTCATCCGCGTCGCACGTTCTGTCTGCTTTTCCAGCAGGAGACGTGAAAACGGCGCCAGTCCAAGTTTGACTGCATTTGCTTGAAGCTATTTTATTCCCCAACTGTTTGTCCAGCTCTTTAGTCTCACTTGTGCTTCTCTTTCCTTCTGCCACAGTGTGTTTTTTTTTTCCCCATTTCGTTCGGCTGTGGTTTCTTGTTTACTTGTTTGGTGTTTTGCTGTTGCAGAAGGAGGCCGTTGCTGTCAGCATGTAAGTTTGTTGCGAGAGAAGGTTTAATTCACAAAAGGGACACATTTCTCCGTGATTTAACTGTACGTTAAAACTGCTCGCATTGCTACTGGTTCAGAACATTAAAAAGCACAATATAAATTAATTTGATACTTGAGCAGTTTTTTTCTAGCGTTTTCACTTTTACTCGAGGAGACTTTTTCTTTTGCTTAAGTTTTTTCTTGCTAAGTAACTACTGTCGGCGCTTATCGACCACCCCCCGTGCCCCCGCCGTCAGATGATGATAGGATGTCTTGTAGGAATGTTGGAGCTGAAAGGCCTGTTCATTTTCATTAAACTGTTTACCTGTATTTTGAGTTTTGTTACGTGTTTTGGGTTAACTGGCAAAGAAGAAGTATAATAAAATTGTCCATATTATCCTACCTATCTGGCAAACTGCAGCCAGGCAAACCCCTCCACGTCAGTCCTTATTCTGGCCTTGCTGTCTACTCTGCGGAGAAAAATGGCCAGGAGACATCCATCTTTCAGACGGGATGGGTGTAGTGATCTGACTCTGAAAGAAACGGCGAGAAATAATTCATGAATCTAAAAAAAAAAATCCTAAATGTATTTCAATTTGGCACAAGAAGAATCATGACAGTAAGTGTAGAAAGTGACCACATTAAATGTCTTAACATAGCATAACTGATTATACTCATTTTTATAAAATACTGGGCAGCTGAGTGAGTGTAAGGCCTCACGACTTGTTTCTGAACCTAAGAGATCAGTCGGGTTGTTTCCCCTCCATCCAAACATGGCACATTTTTTTTTAAATTGTCGTTATTCGTCCCTCGAAGGTCACAGTCTCCTCTCACACTCCCATTCACACACACACACACATTAACGGCAATCCAGAGCCACCAGTTCCCCTGGAACGTGTCTGAACACCTTGGAGGACAGGCTTGCGAACTGAGATGAGGACACGTCAGATCTGAACTCGCATTTGAATCCATCACCAGAGAGTTGAGAGGCACCAGCACGACCTGCTGATCACACCTGGACGTGGAATCAGTTCATTTGACTCGCGAACCTTTTGATCTGAGGCGTCAACATTCAGTCTAGGTCATGTCGGTCGATCTTCTCCGCAGCTTATCTC
This sequence comes from Arapaima gigas, assembly GCA_900497675.1. Classification (NCBI taxonomy): domain Eukaryota; kingdom Metazoa; phylum Chordata; class Actinopteri; order Osteoglossiformes; family Osteoglossidae; genus Arapaima; species Arapaima gigas. The sequence goes on from UFQX01000119.1 coordinate 142,203, forward strand.
TCACTCTGGTGTGTTGGGAGCATGGAGGGCCTAAAGAAGGGATTCTAATGTGCTCCCCACAAAAACATCTTACACTTTGATGAGGGACTCCATCCTAATACCCCCCTTGAGCCACCCTAGCGGAGCCCCGCCCATTCTACAAAAACCCAGTCTCAGTCAGCCATGGTCGGGATTCTGGCAAACTGCAGACCTGGTCAGCTGGAAGACTTTCACCCTTTCTGTTCCACAAAAATTCCATCGCGGGCAACATCTCCAACGTGATCACCGTGAGCTCTTTTAGCACACCCAGGTGATTCTGAAGGAAAAGCAGGGACCGACGGCCGTCCACCTCCGTAACCCGGCGTGAGGAGGACCCACCAGCAACTCACTTGTATTTATTACCGCTTTCTTATTTATTTGTTTGTTGCGGTGCTATGCGACCAGCTGCTGTACTGCAAGTTTCCCTGCGAGGATCAGTAAAGTCCCATTCAATCCTCTCCTAAATTCGAGCAAATAATGAGGAGATGAGTTGTGAGATGCATTTTTTTGAGGGATAGGAACAATATCAGAACATATGTTTGTCTACCGGGAAAAGAAGAGAACTTTTTTCCCACCCTTAATCATTACGTCGAGCCCGAGGTGTTCATTAAGCCCGGCGCTTCGTTCAGATGTACGGTTACACCAGGCAAGAGCTCCATGCAAATTCCACACGCTCAAAAACGACGTCGTGGGTCCGCGGTGTCCCTCCTGTGGCACGACACCACCGTTCTGGAGCAACCGGAACCCATCTGCCTGGACCGAACGCCACGCGGAGCAGGGGACGCCTAGGGAAGGAAGCTGCGGTGTTTTTGGTGGACGGTAAAGAACGCATTTGGGATTCGAACCCAGAAACCGCAGTTTCCAAAGCAGCGACCACTGACCTGCCGTCGCGGTCAAAAAGGAAAGACCGTCACACGTACGCGAGCTGTGAGTAAGCAACCGAATAACAGCAGGAAAAATTAGATCTCTAATTAGATCTCTCTACTTAAAAGGGTCTGTTCCGGAGAATTCCGCCCATTTATTCATCCCCGTTTTGGTCGCTCACAGCAGCTGCGTTAATTTATTGCATTATTAAGCGATGTCAACGGCACAAGAATGGATTTTTTTGCCATTTCTCCTTGTTGCGGAGCGGCAGACGGAGGTGGCGGGTGAGCGACGTCCTCGGCGGGTGCGCGGCATCCCGGGTTTTACTCGCACCTCCGTCGCGAAGCGATGGCGAAAAAACGACTCATTTACTGCAGAAACCTCGCAATGCAAGTCCGTCGGCTAAATTATTATTATTTTTTTTAATCTCCTCGGTTCGTCTCCTGGTTCGTCGTCACCGTGTTAGTTTCAAGCGGTCCTCGGCCTCCTCGGGTCGGGCGGTCGGTGCCCGGCGCCGCGGCGCCGCGGGAGGCCGAACGGCACCCCGGCCCTCCGCGTGTCGCGGGGAGTCCTGGAGTCCGCTTGTCACATTTGTTTTCCCGAGCTGTCGGGCCGGACGAGAACGTCTGACGCTTTGGCGCGGCGCTTGCTTGAATCTCACACATATGGGCACGCATCTGCTCGGCAGCACAGGGGCAGCCTGCTTTTTCATAAGCGCCAATCTTGTTTCACCAGCGACGGGAGAAGAGTAAAAATGAATTACAAGCCTTTTCTCTCGTGTCACTAACGCGACTAAGGTGTAAACACGAAGTCCGAAATGTGCTTAAAAACAAAAAAAACAAAAATCGTGCCGCAAAGAAAAGATCCCCTTTCAACAGAAGCAATCATCGCTGATGATGCTTTAAATTTAATACGCCTCTGTTTACTGCTGCTAATGCTTTCCTACAGGCCTTCGGTGGGACGTAAAACGAAATGGTATTGTTCTCCCGGCGACGCGGTGACGGGCGGGTTCCAAAATCCGCGCGGAGCGACGTCGTCTATTTAGTAACAACGTTTAAAAGTCGCACGAATTTTACCAGAAAAAAAATTGAAAAAAATCTATTGTAAAACTACAGCCCAGTAACGAAAAGAGGAATTAAAGAAATGCACATTTCACAGTTTTACGCTCAGCCCGTTTATACGTCCAGCAGCAGCTTAGATCAAGCACCTTGCTCAGCAGGGTCTCCGCAGAGGTGTCAACCTCTAGCCTCCCTGCTCACAAGTACAGTTTCAGAGCCGCTGTTATCGTGACTAATTCATGTCAGCGCCAAAAAAACTCAAACACAAATACGAGCTAAGAAAACTGCGGAAAACAAACAAAAAAAAATCGGAAACGCTGAAAAACGTACAAACCGATGTTTAAATTCTGTCCTCCGGTCAAGTCGTCGCAGCGCCTCTCATTGGTCCATTTCCCCCTGCCTGGCTGCGATTGGCTGACCGACACCTCATTCGTGTGACTCCGTGGACGGCGCCTCCGACTCGCACGGGCATCTCGAAACGGATTTTACGCACGTCGGAGCCTCCCCGCCGTCCTCACAGCGTCCATTTGGGTGCGTCTTTTTTTTTGAATCGAGCGTTTAATTTCCACATTATTCCAGCTGCGTTTCCGCCCACAGGCCGGGGTCCGCGCTCTCCGGCGTTTACTGTCGTTCCAAAGGCCGACTTGTAACGGGCCACACGCGGTTCCCGAAAACGTCGCTGTGAGGCGCGTCGAACCGTGGGGTGGTTTGCCTGAGCCGCATGTGAGTTGCTGAACATTCCGTCTTCGGACTGTGGGAGGAAGCCCACACGGACTTGGGGAGAACGTGCAAACTCCGCACCGACTGAGCTGGATCGGAACCCACAGACAGTTGGCTAAATGTTAATAGAGCGTTGAAAAACGTGGTAATAACCGTTGTTTAAGCCACGGCTGTTGAAGACTTTTTAGATGTACAGATGTACAGACTCTGCTGTAAACACTGAGCCACCTTCTGTCCAGAGAGATAAAGAAGGTGTCCGCTGTGATGGCATCTGATGCTACTTGAGTCGCTTTTCCCCCCAGATATAAGACACGTGTAGCCATGTTGTGTGAAGAAACTACTGCGGTACTGAGGCAGTGTACTGCGAATGGAGACCTGCGCCGTTTCCGGGAAATTTCCACACGACGTCCATCGCGTCCGTTAGCCGGCGGCCGTGCGTTCGGTCTCCTCCGGGCCGCATCCGCTCCGGCAATAGACCTCCTCCTCGGTGCAGCGCCGCATCACGGCCAGGCCGCGGTTTGGGCAAATCGGCTCCGTAACCATGGTAACGCGACTTTCAAGAGGAGAAACGCGGGCGCTGCAAACAGGCCGAGTCCAAGGCGGCGTCAGCGGGGTCTGCGCTTTCGTCCCGCTTTCCCCAAACCCAGGAACGATCCGTTCCCCACGGTGTCGGGCTCAGCGGCGCTCACGATGCACCCGGGTTCCTGCCCGCAAATAGTTTAACGTTGCTTTTGGGGCGACATGGGAAACTTTCTAATTCCAAATATCTGCAAAATTAAATAGACTGACCGCTGTTCTAATGTAAAAAGTCGCTCTCCTGCATGCTAAAATAGCCGCGATTTTACTTCTGTTACAGACCCCGAGGTGCCACTTTCTTATGGCGCCATGGCACAGTCTCCGTTTCCCCAGTTACTGCATATCTGTCACACCGTGTGTTTCAGATCTAAAGACCAAAGGCAATATTTGACAAAGGGAACCTGACTGAACACGCAGCAGTTTGTCCGGCTGCATTTGTGCAGAGAAGAGCGACGAGCGTGGACCGGCGTGGAATTTTAGGAGGTACTTCTTGCTGCCCGTGGCGGCGCATCCAGTCGCTCCTTTTTCACCAGGGTTTCATGGTGGCCGGATAAGTTTCTCCTTTAAACAAAGGGAGCGCTAATTTGCAAAACGCCGCTGAGAGCCGCTGGCGAATGGGAGGGGTCAGCGGCGAGAGCGAGCGGGACGGCGCCCCCTCCTGGACGCGGTCCCCGGCGGACGGCGGCGAGGAGGGCGAGTTAAACGGCTGCAGCTGCTCATTAAATTCAGAGTATCTAATGAGACGCGAAGAAAAACCCGCGACACCTTTGCCGCCGTTAAAATGTCACCTTGCGGTGCCCGGAGCGTCAGGGGCCGTCCCCCGAAAACACACGCAGCCGCGGTCGGACCCCGAAGCTCGCTTACCCCCCCCCTCCGTATGTCACGGAAGTGATAAATCGTCTTCCAGTAATCCAAATGGAAGTGAGCGATGAGGCCGCCCGCTTTTAAATGGCTCTAATCTACGGGACTGTTTTCCAAACACCCCCCCCCCCACCCCACCCACCCACCAAATAAACCAAGTTTATAATTGGTTGTTCTGGAAAAGCCCTGCTATTCGAAGATGAATCCCCCCCCCCCCACCTCAGAATAATTAAGCCCCCCGAAAAGACCCCAACACACTGAGTCATTTCGCTAATGATGATAGCAATTATTTTCAATTATTTTAATGCAGTAATTGAAGGGAGGCAGCTTGAGCGGCGGCAGCCGGGTCCTTTGAAAGCGGCGGGGCCACAGTCGCTCTCCGGGCTCCGTGCTTTAATTAACCGCGACCGGGCCTTTGGTCCCCCCGTCCCCCGACCCCCCGTACGCGCGGCCGGCTGCGGATGCCCCCCGCCCACCTCAAAACCGGACACGTCTGATGACCGACAGCCCGCGTTTCCAGCGCCGAAACCAGTTTACAATGGGAGAGGTGGAACTTACATCCTATGGCGACTGATGCAAATAAGGCCTTTTCAAATCTTATTACCTTTATGCGGTTCTTTCACAATTTTTCTTCAAAGGTGACTTTAATTGTTAGGCTTTAGGATTGAAATGATGTTAACATTTGTACAGCCGGGCAGCTTTTCCCCCTTGATCACTTCAGGGTTCTGCAACACGAGGAGGGATTCGAACCCGACTTCTTCGTGACGGCTGCTTGACCGCAACGTCAAATTAAAAAGGTCCAAGATGATAAAGGTCTGAACTTCCCACAGTGCTTAGGCTACTATTTTTTAAAATATTAATGCGTCCAGGAACATTTTTAAGGCGTTATCCTACAGTCAAAACCTTTTCATTGGTTCTTCCAGTCAGGAATATGGTTTTTTCACGTATAAAACGTCTCTGCGGTATAAATATCCTCATTATGGGCTTTTAATGCAAATGCATGGCGCAGATAACTTGAAAATGTACACAAGACATCTTTACAAATGTGCCTCATCCCCCCCCCCCCCCCC
>UFQX01000119.1:156239-192032 GCA_900497675.1 Arapaima gigas
CCCCCCCCCCCCCCCCGTTTCCTTATTTGACCCTTTTACTCTTCACACATCAATTGGTCCCTCTCCGCTCCCCGCTGGATGTATTGCCCTCTTCCCAAAGCCCCTTTCACAGCACCGCTGAGTAAGTGAGGGTGTGAGAGAGTAATTGTTGTCAAGTGGGACAATTAGTATCAATAAGAAATATCCCCCCCAGAAGCGCAGGCGCCATTAAACACGGCTCGCCGGCGTCCCCGTCTCCCTCACCTTCCGCTGTCAGCGGCACACAGAGCATGTGACACAGCGATTTGGAAAATGGAGATAAAAGCCGCTGCAATCACAGGAAGCCCGGACATTAAAACCCTTTATAGATTTCCCTTCGCTGCGATCCATCGAGGCAGCAGTTTCTATGGGCCCTTGAAAAGTGCTATCCAAATATCCGCGGTTCAGGGTGACAAAACACGGCTGCCTTGAATTTGATTATCTTGGTGCCACTTCCCACTTGTCCGTGATCTATAACGCGGTGGATCGCCGCCTCTCGGCCCCTCTTTCACGGTTCTCTTGCAACGCGGGCTCGGTCCCCCCCCCCCCCCCCTGCTGACGAGTTATTAANCTCGGCCCCTCTTTCACGGTTCTCTTGCAACGCGGGCTCGGCCCCCCCCCCCCCCCGGTGCTGACGAGTTATTAAATGCGTAGCGGCCCCTCCCTCCCCTTAACACCGTCCGTCTGCTTCGCGAAGGGCAGAAAGCGCCCTTACGGCGTCGGCACCCGCGTTCGGCGCCGTCGGGATGGAGCGGGATCTGCTGCACAACAAGAACGACCGGAACCCCGGAGGGAGGCACTCGCCCCACATGGCCCCTCTCACCATGAGTACAAAGAGCTGCAGAGAGAAAGATAAATCCAGGAATTTCACTAATAGGTATTTATGGCTATGGAAGACGGGGATTAAGTTCTCATCCCGTTCCTGTGCAGATGAGAGGTTTGGATGATAAGAATAAGAGTAGCAATGACACGCAGGTGACTAGCTGACACTGTCCCGCAATTTTCCTTGAAGGTTTCACCCCTGACAGCCTCGTTCCTGTGGGAAGGGACAGGTATTTTGCGCAGGTCAACCCGGGGTCATCGCCTAGGGTCGCCAAATTCTGCTACTGAAACCGAGAAATAAATGACAGTCCCGAAAAGAACTTGTTTAATAACTAAGGTACGGTTTTATTAGGAAACCTAGTTGCTCCCTGAGCAAAATTGTGTCTCAAATACAGCCCAGTTTTTAGTCTGTAGTGGTTACGGTGAAACTATAGCTTTCTAAAATATAAATTTGTCTTCTGCTCATATATAACGTTGACATACGTTACCATGACGAATACTATAGAAATAACTTATCTATTCATATTTCATTCCCCCTTGTGTGCCTATAAAACTAAAAAAGTAATATATGTATGTGCCGTTTTATTAATTTAACTTAGAGACGACAACTGAGGCCTTTATTCACAGAAAGCCAGCCCTGGATAAGCAGTTAGTGACATGGATGGATGGATGGGTGGATGGATGGGTGGATGGAGTGTGTTTATTTATTATGTGTGTGGGTACCGAGGAGGATCTAAACGTGGTTTTTTCGGGCCTCTCAGTGAACACAAAGGGCACAACAAAGCTGGACAAAGCGCCGTGGGTTAGGGACAGACTTCGTAACGCCAGACTTCTGACCGAGGAATATGATATCCAGACGACCGGATGTCGTCAACCATACGAAAATAAAAACTGCTCCTACTTTCCGTGCTGGAAAACCGTGCTTGTTCTTGCGGACCACCGTTCGAATAAATGTTGAATTGGTTCCCATTACACAGAAACCCCCCTCCCACCCCCTCCGGTACAAATTGCTTTAATTAATAGCCGATTATATAATCGATCTTTCATTAAGTAACAACAGAATAAATCGGACAGAAGTGATTTCTAATTTGCTCTGCTGCGTTTAGGAGTCAAAGTAGAGGGAACGCAGGGATGCAGGACGCGAGGGTAGCAAAGTTTCGGAATGCGACGCACGAATCGAGTTCACCCTCACGAACTCGCTTTAAAGGCGAAGCTCCTCGTAGTTTAGTACCCAGTGGAGCCGAAGGTGGAGAGAAAGTCCCGCTTCCCACCCAGCTGTCCCCCCACGCACTGGTTTCAGGTGCACCTGCGCTCTTCATCAAGCATCATTAAACTGTTAACTGAAAATATTTGCATAATTCAAACGTGTTAATCCAAACACTGCCATCTTTTATGTCTTTTATTAGAGCAGCATCCATGGAAATATCAGAAATGTTTCCCCAAATTTCTCTCTTGTCAGTGCAACTATTATTTGAGTTAAACAGCTTCTGGGATAATTAAACACTCCATCCTCAGCCGTAGACTTCATTTCCACAATTAAGAAATTAAATGACTCATGAATCTAAATGAATTTAACAACTAATTTATTCGTGTGAGGAATAATCAAATGTACGATCAACATATTTTGCTTTAACGCATAAACCAACACGAACTCTGCTCGACACACGTGGGATAGCGGGCGGTTTGCATCACGCGATTCAATCCGTCCGCCACTAAATCACACCAGCAGATTAGGAGAAATAAGCTGCATACGCAGATGTTCACCAGGACCGGTGGTGAGAGCCATCGCATGTAGGACGCGTGTTCGGAAAAGAGGCCAAAAAACAGGGTTTTGTACAGAAGCGGACACTTTGATTTTCTGGTCATGCCCTTTGGATTTTACGAGGCCCCTGTAACGTCTCCGCCTGTGATGGACAGCGTGTCAGATGGCTGTCAGCAATTTTCATTTTCTGTCCTGACTGATGTGATCATATACAGACCAAGCAGAAGTGAAATCTGTCACAACATAAAAATGGCACTTTCTAGACGACCCATAGCTGAAAAGCCACAGGAGGAAAAGGTACAGCTTCGGAGGATGGAAAAAGAAAAAAAAACCTCATGCTAATGTTTTTATGGACCACAGCTTCTCACGTGCTACTAAAAATATGATTCTGACCCATCGACATCTTAGCATCCAGTCCCCTAATCTTGCAATTTTCTGTTAGCAACCTTCTGTTTTTTGAGCATATCATTCGGACAGTGTTCTGCCCTTCTCACTAAGCTCCCCTTTTTTAGATCCTCCTCTCTCTACCCAAAGGCTAGCAAGCTACTACTTGCCCTCAAGTCGTATTTGTGTTTCCTCCTTGTCGCAAATCACTTCTTTCCTGTTACATAAGCTCATCCTTTAGCTCCAGGCACCTTCACTTTTAGAGTAACTTGTGCAGAACCATTCCGGAAATGTCAAATTAAGGTTCGTTAAGTCAAAAAAATCCCAAACAGCTGTCCTTCTCCTCTACTTCCCTCTCTCCATCATCCTTTGATGGAAATGGTCCATGACAAATCAGTGCTCTTCATTCTGAGTTCAATTACTGTTCCCTCATTCAACACCTGGCACTCTGGGGTTTCCACCTTGGTATTTTCTCCAACGTTCCCCCGGCTGTCTTCCGAGTTCCCTGTTGTTCTTCGTGCTATAGATCACTCATTAGTCTTCCTCAGCCCAACAAGTCTGGGAACTCTCCCACTCCACTCATAGCAGCTTTCCTTCTAAGCTCAGCGACAGCACTCCCTTCATCCAGCAAACATTACTTCCGAGCTCATTACCTTCTACTAGAGTCCCCTCGATGCCGCTTTCACTGTTATTCCTCCACTGCTATTTCTGAACCTTCTTATTACCTGTTATGTTATGTAGCTGTAGTTTGTCTGTCAAACCTTCAGGTCTCATTCCTTTTTGAGTTTTGCAGGGGACAAGTACTTTCAGCAAAACCTTTTCAAGTCTGCATGTAGTGTGATGGCTAGAAGCATCGCATTACTATCAGCAGGACCTGCATTCGAATCCCCACCCACACTGTTGCACCCTGGACTGACCTGCTTACCCTGAGCTGTACCGGAAAAAAGTTACCCCACCTGTATAAACGTGCAAGTTAAAGAGCACAAGTTACTAACATCGTAAGTCTCAGATGTAACTTTTACCCTGCGATCTCACCGCTTCCAACACATTCCGCATAACTCAGTTTTCACTTCAGCCGTTTCTCTCACTTGAGTCCACAACCTCCAGTTCGTGCAGCACTCGAGCGGCGGCCATGTCTTCTCGCACTCGGTCCCGCACGCACGTTCACCTCCGTCTTTTTGTTACTTTCATTGATAAATCTCAATCTTCCTCGTCTCTCATCTCTGCCGCCACTGCAACGGAGCTCAAGTCCCTCGTTGCCGTTCTTCTCGGCTCCAAAAACGCCACCTCACTCTTCCCTCCATACAGCGATGTTTCCATTTGTTGCCATCCGACGTTTATGTGAGAGCTGTTATTTACATGTCAGTCTCTAATACCAGTGTTCCTTTTAACTCCAACAACTTCTTCCTTTCATTTGGGGGGGGGGGCGTATTTACACGTGAAAAAGGTCAGTATTTGCATCCACATTATTAAAAACACCGATCATGATTTTTCTGTACACATTTTTGCTCCATGTACTTATAATGGACAGAGCTAATACTTATGAAACCGTGCTAAGCAGTTCTCCAGTTTCGTGTATTATATACGACCGGAAAGATCATTACTGGGCAAAGCGCTTTCACGTCACGAGAAACGGCCGGTCGACGCGTTTCCGTTGACGGCGATGACTGCGTTTAAAATAAACGTGTAATTTAATGCTTACGTGCAGCCAAAAGCGCAGATAAGGAATGCAAAACAGCTCGCCGGCCGGCGCGGTCCTACAGTTAATGTGCACGTGCTTCAGTTCATCGCAAAAAGGTGACCGCTTCGTACACAAACGTGGCTCCCGTTCATATAATCCTCATTGCAGGGAATGCATCACTTTAATGACTCGGAGAAACTACAGAAATAACCGCGTCGACTTGAGTAATTAGTTTCTCCGGGCAGATAAACGCCAGCGCCGCCGGGCCCCTCGCACCGCCACACAAAGCGGACGCATTAACAAGACGACGACACCCTTATCTTTCGGCGAAAGCTGTGCCGTTACGACAGAGCCACGCCGTGATGCGCAGTTCTATGGGCCTCAACCTCATAAAGCTACTAAAAATGGATCGAAGACCTACGGAAGGCGAGGGCGCTTTTGCAACCGTGCACTTGTGCCGCGTGTGTGAGAAAGACAACACACTTCCAACTTGTTTGTTTCCTTGACAGGTATACGGTGTTTCACCATAAAATTGAATGTCCTCACACTCAACATCTGAACTATCACTGCTTGGAAAAAAGATTTTGATATTAGGCGTCACCGAATCCGCTGAGGAAAGACGAAGTCGGTGTCCGGCGGGAGATTCTCGGGCCAGGATGTCGAGTTCGCCCAACTGAGCGGCGTCTCCCACGGATTCGGTAACCCTGCAACCTGCGCTGTTCACGTCGAGGATGCCAGCAGAGGCCACCTTGTCAACCGCGGCTGAAATTAAATCCCGCAGCAGCAGCTGGTGAAAAAGAGCAGATTCAGGCGACGTTTCCAGGGTTGTTATACAGGAGTGCTCAGTGAAAGGCGCTATACAAGCACTCGCTGAAAAACGTGAGTGTTGATAACAGGATTTTGTATTTTCACCCAATAGCACAGAGAGCAGCTTATATGCCCACCCATCCCGCTGTCAACCCGCTTACGGAGACATACGTCTCAGCACGGCCTTACACACCTTTAACCAAGCGAGTTTCTCCCGTTTCTCGTGTCCTTCCCACCATCCAAAGGTCTAAATTCACCACTTCTATTCACTTTGCTTTCTTTTTTTTGCTGCAGTCATTTTAAACTTAAAGGACAGCCAGATAGTTTGCACTACCCTTGACACCCTAGCTGCAAAAAAAAAAAAAAAAAAAAAAAAAAAAAAAAAATCACAAAAAAATATTTAGTGNAAAAAAAAAAAAAAAAAAAAAAAAAAAAAAAAAGCTTCCATTAAACTTAAAGAGCAGAATAAGGTCAGGCTGGAGACTCCACGTTCTGATTTTATTTCTCCAAAGTGTTGGGGTGCCAGCATACACGCTGCATTTGAAGCACAGAATAGCACAGACGCAGAAGAGTCACTCGTAGCCCATTTAAAGATGCTATTGTACAGAGTAGTGAGGACATTTTTGGAGGGAAGAGAAAACTGCATGCTCTGTTATTCACAGGAGCTAAACGGGGGTCTAATTTCACATCTTTTCTATTGCCGTGCTCTACGTTCTTGGCATTTTACAGCTAAAACCGTGTTTTCACACGATGGAAGGAATTCAACCCAGAGATTGATCTGATCGACGCCGCTTAACATCACAGGTCACGATAAAAGGAGCAGGGTGTCCCCTTGTCTTAAGTTCTGTGAATATACTGGATATATTCACCCAACTGAGCGGACTCTTCTTCTACTTTGACCTAGAAGGCTTGGAAGGGGGTGGGTCTGGGACGCCAGGCCTCGCTGCTGAGCCATCGGGGGGTGTCGGGGGCCTAAGTCAGCGAAACACCGATGAAGGATGGTGCCTACCTGATGACCCCCGTGAAGAGCTTACAAGGTGGCGTGTTAGGCTGTTAGGGCTGGAGGGGAGTAGGGTGTTAGGTGGGTATGGTAGGGCTCTATGCTTCATCCCAAGTGGGTAAGAGCAGGATATCTGTCAACTTATCCTGTATATTTGTAATTAATTAATGTATTAATTACAAATATAAATTATGCACAGTGTTCCTCATCCTGTCACTGCTCTTTACTGCCATCTATCAGCCTGGAGGGTTAGTACAAGTCACAAATGTTCCACTACAAGCGTAAACTGAAAATAGTGAAATCCCTCACTTTTATCATCATTTCTTGTGAAGAGAAAAACATGTTGACTGCGCCACACGCACAGGCCATTTTATTAGGAACACCTGCTCCTTCCCACAGCTCTCTGCCCAGCCAGTCGTGCGGCAGCAGCGCAGCACATAAAAACGGCAGATCACGAGCTTCAGTGAACGGTCACGTCGATCTTCAGAACGGGGGAAAACCAAACAAGAGCTCCCATTGCCCACAAGCGGTGAGCATACACACCATTTTTCCCCTCTTATTTCAACGGAATACCTCAACTGACGTAAAACATATTCAGAGCACAAAATATGCCTCAATGCCTTATCCATCAACAAAAACTCATCCTGAACCTTAGGTCTGTCAGTTTTTTGCAGCAAAGCAGACCATTTCATAAGGCTGAGAAGGTTGAATTGCTTCAAGGTGAGAACCAGAATGAAATAAGATGAAGTTTTCAGGTTAAGAAAAACAGTGCAGCGGCTGCACGTGACATAAGGCTTAAAAACCTGGTGGTCACTAGCATAAGATGACGTGGGGGCTATTCTATTGTACCACTGGTGTCGAAATAAAACGGGGCAAAAACAGTATATCTTGTGCTGTAAACGGCTGAGGTTTGCGGTAAACCCTTTTTCATAAAACATTACACCAGCGCACATAAATCTGCAAGCAGAAAAGTTTCACCTTGAAAGAATATAAGACGACAGCTAATGCAACACAGATACCTTTAGGATAAATGCATACCTTATAAATAAAACAAATTTAAATAAATCAGAGACTGAGATTCTCTTTGTATAAACAAACATACACAAGTATAAATGTGCTTACAGAAGGTCAGTTTCTGCACTGGTGAAACTCAATTGAAAAGCAACTAAACAATAATCTGGAGATATTGCAGATACATAAATGTAGTTTATCCACCTTTGTGTAAGTTTATTTCAGATGTTGGAAGAGGCAGAAGCACAACCTGTCCCTGAGATTTATATATCAGCCTGTCTGGGAAATCCGTGAGATGAGGCAGCTGGTAGATGGAGCGACGCGCGTAACACACTGCCTAATAAAGCCCAGCAGCTGCTATATTAAACTCCCGGCGTCGTGCAAAGTGCCGTTCGGGTCGAGCGCTGCCGCCGAGGAAGGCGCTCGCCGATCCCAGGGAGAACGCCCTGCCAGGCCTGCGAATTTCCCCTCGTTCCCGCATCGGCGTAATCCATCCCCACCACCGCCCGAGTTCTCCCAAGGGCAATTCCCAAACGGATCGCCAACCCGGCCCATAATCCCCTCCCAGCAAAACGGCGAGTCCCATTTGGGGAACGTTTGGCTTCCCGGCCCACGCGGGGCCCTTAATCACGCTCTTCGGGGACCCGCTGGTTGGCCCCGCTTCGCCGGATTTATCAGCCGCGACCGAAGGCCGAGGAGGCGCTCCACGCATTCCTCCGCTGGCTGGGTGATAAACGCACAACCAAGCCTGCCTGTAACACATGGAAATCGGGCCTCTCAAAGCGGTGCCATTCTTCTCGGAGCCACATTAAACCTCTTTCTACTCCCCGCTGGTCCATATTTTCATTCAACCAGCAGCTAAGCTCTGATCAATGGCTCTGATCTTTAAAATTCAAAGGGTTTCGCTTGTGCCTCATAAAGCCCTTGCAGTCGCCGTCCACCTGAATAATTTGCGTCGCTGCACTTGTGCTCGTGCGTTGTCAAATTTCGTTGCATTACCTTTCACTCTCCTAGCGTCTTCTGAACGGGATTTTTCCAGCCACCCAGGTTAACTGGGAAAGATGGTAGTTATCCAAGATCGGGCCACTGCACTCAGTCCGCAGAGATCCAGCCATCCTTTCTTATCCTCCTTTATGCTCCCTTTCACATGTATAAAATTTACTTTAGAGCCGGCTTTTCTCCAAAGTGGCGATGTTAGAGCTGTATATTATCCCACTTACAGCCATTTACCCATTTCTACTGCTAGGTAATTTGTACTGGAGTAATTCAGAGTACCTACTTTACGCAAAGTGGGGATTAAATTCAGGCGCCTGTAGTTGGAAGGAAAAGGCTGCAACAACTGTGTCGTGTACCACGCAACGGTTACCGCAAAATTATTAAAGTCCATTTTGAACATTTGTTTGGCTCTACCCACTTTTTATAACCGAATACCTTCAGCCCGATTCTGCTGAAACAATTCAGATCGTTCAACCCGCTCGAGGGTACAATAGCAGGACTTCCATTCGCTTGAGTCAGGCAGCGTGGCGTTCCAATGGCAGCAGCGTCTACTGCACACGTGTCCCTGGGATCCCTTTCAAACAGAGGGCTCTGAATTGTAACACTTAAGGAAGTGTTCGCCTTCCATCTCCTGTCGCTCCTGGAGGGCAATAAAGGGGGCTGGGTGGACCGGGCGCAGTTGTCCTGGTGTGAAGGAGTGTCGCCGGAAACGTGCCGTTTCCCCATCGGAATAAAATCCGAGAGGTGGAACTACTCCAAGTTTATTTCCAGTCTCGCAGCCTCAGAAAAATATATGTATTTTTGCTTCCGATTTCATGTCGCTTGACCAGAAGAAGCGGCCGTTGCCAGAGAGTCTCAGCAGAACGCGCTGCAAGTGAATAGGTTTGCACGGGGTTGGACAAGGAAGCGCGTTTTCTTCCAGACAAGAACGAGAGCTACGCCTCGTACCCTCCCGGCAGACTTGCCGCAGACAAGTTACTGTTCTCTCTTTTTGGCCATTCCAGCCTCCGTGGCCCCCCAGAGTCAGTTGTCTGAATTAAGTCGACGCTTACCTTCGGCGCCAGGTGGCAAAGGGAGCTGCGCGACGTGAAAGTGTCACTCGCCGCTTGCGAATGCAGGCCGACATCCACGTTGAGGGGGATCTTCTCTGCTGAGCGACAATCCACATGACAGCCCTGCTAAAGGTTTTCAGGCGATCAGAGACCTGCAAGAGATCAAATGAGCCCCCTCAGCATCATTTTGCACCATTCTGGTTAGGATATCTTTATAGAACCAAAAAATGTGTCAGTATTTGCTGCAAAAAAAAAAAAAAAAAAACATTTGAGGCAACTGAGTGCAAGTGTCAGTTTTTATGCAGTTGGGCTTCTTCAACCCGCTGAATTCGATGGACACCGTGTGCCAGAGCCATTATTTTGCCCTGAGCAGCAGATTCAATCTCTCATTGAAGTGGTGCTCATAGCTGCACTCTGAAGGGTAGACTAGTTGTTCCTCTGCATTATGGACTTGTCCACTTCTGGTTTCCACAGCATCTATTCATGCTTTTTTTCCCTGAAATGTCCCTCATCTTCTGACCAGCTGCCGCATATCTTGGCCCTCTCCTTTTGAGACCGAGAGAAAACTGTCATTCATGGGGCGAGAACTTGTCCCAACCAGTCGGCTTGCAGCCACCCACAGAGTAAAAGTCTTAAGGTTGGAATGTAAAATACGGACCACGTTGGGAGTCTTATTGTGATCGTGCCAGGTCCTTTTCTGCGGTTTTCACATCCGCAACGCGATGCTGCTCATTAAAATGTTGTTTTTTTACCATTTAAAAAAAATCCGCTCTCCGATGTGTAACCGTTAAGTTCACGTCGGCGTTTGTCGCTGCACTTGTGCGCCGTCGCTCTTTTGTTTATTTGCATAAATGAGATGTTGCTAATTCCACGAGAAAACAGAGCAATATCACAAGGCCAGAAGAGCATGTGGCATCATTCCATATAGACCAAAATCCTTCTTTTCCTCATTTTTCACAGCTTCGAGGCCCAAAGGCATTCGCTTGACTTTCGTGTGTTTTTATCCGGCATTTGTTACTGTTGTCTGTTACGTCCAAGGCTGCCCGTCAATCAGACTTTATCGCAAACAAAAGGCGTGAAAATAGGAGCTCTGGGTAACAGAACTGGCCGAACGTCCAAAACGTCTGTGCAGAGGAATGGGGACAGTAAGTAAAGCAATAAACTGCTGCTTTTCCAGCTATACATGGATCATCATTAACACGTCATCCTGGTCTGAGTCACTGGGGTCCAAAGACTGTTCCAGAACCACTGGGGACCAAACTACTAAACTAAACTACACACAGTCACAAGATACGAGCGAGTTGGTGACCCTTGAACGTAAAACGTCTTCGGACTGAGAGGAAACCCATGCAGATGTATGTAAACTCCACAGCATCGCTGTGCGCCTACTTCTTAAGTAATTCGCTTCTGCTGAACAGTTTCCAACGCACACCCAACAGAACTTTAACAGACATCTCCGCAGTCACAGTTGAGCATAAACGTCACCTTTGGATACGGTCACAACACGTACTTTACAGAAGAAGGACATTAAAGGTGAATTAACCTCAGCTACATTGAAAGTACCGTACAAATAACACCAACTATAAACACCAAGGGACTGATTTGAATAATGCAATTCAAAACCCCTTCTGTTTTGGTGCCCTCTGGCGCCTGGGCTTTTAAATGCAGATCATGGTCACATAGTAATTTAAGACCCGAAGAAACTGCAAGAAAAACAAATAAACAGATAAATGTTTGCCTCAATAAAAGTGTTCAACTTCAGGGCTCTAAAACAAGGATCTAGTGTAAACACAGATCACCAATAGCGGTCCAGTATTATTGCGTGGAAAGCATTGCTAGATGAAGTCCACAGAGATCCTGGTGGCTTGAGATGGTCACCAAACCAATGAAATAACATAGGCAATAATAGGAGGCAGCCCAACGGAACGTATCGGCCTCTGGGAAGGGCCAGATGCAGAGCAGTGGCGGGTGGATTAATACACAGTTTGTCCCCCGTCTTACCAAACAAAGAAAGTGGCTTCTTGTCTAAGAAGGCTTCGACTGCCCTAACAACCGAAGCTCACGAGCACGATTTGAGCTGAATTTTTTTTTTTTTTTTTTAACTCAAAGTTCTCAACAATGGATTATAACAAACAGAAGGACAGAACCGTCAAACCTGCAGACTGCTGCCCTTCAAGACCCACCTGTCTCACCCCAGAAGGGAAAGATGCACCTTCCTTTCCAGTGTTTAAAAGCGACCTGAAGTGGCCGCACCTGGTGCTCGTCTGCTCCAAACCCACAGCAGGTGTGGCTGTGACCCCAGGTAGGTGAAGTTATTACAGGACAAACGCTGACGGTTAAACTCTGTGCCAGGAGAGTCCAGCCCAGCACGACCCACAGGGGTTCTCTGCAAAAGCCGGGTCAGGGAAGAGATGGTGGGCAAGTTTGGGTTTGTCACCATAATATCTACGGGCTGCAGGACATTTATGGACATCAGCTGGTGAACAGCAGGAGCCTGGAAGCTCTTCCCACCCTTTTTAAACACTGTTTACTCCCAATAAACTTTCAACGGGTTTCACGACAGACAAGGGGAATAAAAAAAGTTTTAGCAAATATGAATCTGGTTTCTCTCTAAGATCAATCTAAAATCGCGTCTCTTGTTTCAAGCAGAAAGCGATTACTTCTGCTCCACAGCTGCTGCTTTGTTTTGTCGCACTTTCTCTTTCTTGTTATTTTAATGACAGGGCATGGAGAGAAGTTATTGCTGTAATTTTCCTGCTTGAATAACATTGATAATTCTTGTTAGAGCTCAGAGGTGCTTCTTTATTTATTTATCGTTCCAGCGAAACCGCATTAACTCTCAGCTGACGCTGTGAGAACGTGTGAGGGTACAAACCAGAGCACTTTCTGCGGGAAAATGAGACTCCGTCACGGCCCGGTTCTGATGGCCCTCGTCTGTCGGATTTTCCGAGTTATTCCCGCAAATCCGCCTTCCGCCGAGCCCGTTCTTCACAGGAGACGTGGACTTTCACTCCCGTTTCCGAATCTTCTTCCCCCGGCTCTCCTACCTGCACCTGACCCCTCACAGGACCTTCCCGAGCTGCCAATGCGGCCATTCAGCCTCAGTTCAGAACCTGAGAAGAAAATAAGATGATTTATTGGTATTTAAGTGGTTTGTGTTTGTAGAGGTGAGCCTCGAACAATAAAGTGTGCCTAAACAAGGCATTTTTTTCAGTCAGACCGTTTAACTCGAACTTCATTACACTGTGAGGTCATTCAATCGCGGGAATTCATACGATTAATAACCGTATCGATTTCACGTTGCAAAGGGGACGTGCTCCCGAGTGATCGGACCCCCCGAGATCGCAGGGTCCTGGATAAAAGTGTGGCCAACAGTCCATTTGCAGAAGGAAGATGGGGTGACTTGCAGGGAAGGAGGAACGTGGGTGTCTGACCCACCGGTTCTTCAGAGATGCTCTGCCCCTGATCTGACGCGATGTTTCCAACAGAAACCATTCCGCCGTAAAGCCGTGTGCTGAAATGCCGAGCGTCGAGCCTTTTTTATGACAAACGCGTGTTGGGATTTGCATAAATATGGCTCGGCCATGTAGGAGCCCTTTGTAATTGTTGTTGTCGTTCTATAAATTTTGACCCTTTTTCCAACGTGGCATTTCGATGCATCTGCTCCCTACGCATCACGGCAGAGAGTCAAATACGTGGACTTTCATCCCGATTTTCCAAAGTCCCGGAAGTGCAGGACAAAGCGAATTCTGCCGCAAAGCAAAGTAACGCAAACTCACTTTGTTCGGCTGACACGTCTCTCCGCGGCAGCTTACAGTTATTTACCCGCTTTCGCAGCTGGGTGACTATTACTACAGCACTTCAGGCCAGGCGCAGAGGTCAGCGGGTTCGCGAGCGGGATTCAGACCGAGGTGCACGAGTCATAAAGTGATTTACAGTCGGACCGGTAAACACCGGGCTCCCCTACAGGCCAAAATGTGACTCTCGTGAGTTTTCTTAAAAATCTACTCCTCAAAATGGAACGATCCATCCAGAGGGACGTTAGAATCTGGAGGATCTGTAAGGCCACACTTAAAAACAAACACTTAAATGCTTTCGTTGTTGCCGAGCGCTTTAACCAGCTTAGAATCCCAGTCTGCAGGCAGTCTGGTGCCTGTGTGAACCGAGGGGGTTCTTTCCCAGAAAGCAACGTGGGCCAAAGCAGACGAGTAAATCTTGTTTGCTATCATAGGGTGATATTGCCAGAGGGAGGAATTACATACGTTTGATCTTTATATTTTTTTTAGCTTCTTCTGAAATGTGCACACGTGTAAGTCTATCTATTTCTCTTCGGCAAACAGAGGACCACTCGACGCGGTTCTCCGCCCATCTCCGGGGCCGGTCTCGGTCTTACGTACTTTTGGATGTGGCTCATTATCACCTCCTTAACCTCCCGTCTCTCTTTCTCCTGGCCGCTAAAAAACTGATGTGCTCTCCTTCTGAAGCCTCCATGGCTCTGACTAGCGCAGCACAGTCGCCGGCATCCCAAACGGTGGCTCTGGATCCACGGCCTCCGCCGCCGACGCCAGCCCCCACGGCGAGTGTATCTGGATGGGCGTCGCAGTCAATTACCGGAACGTTCCTCGTCTGCCGTGTCTAATTTCACCGCATGATTTGTGCCATTAATAGCCAATTATTCATCAGGAGGATGTGCAGCCACTGGTACTTGGACCCCCAGTGAGTCATTTCTCTCTCCTTCTTTGCGGCTGCAAGTTTTTGTTCTCTTCTCCTCGGTTACCAACTGGCTGCACCAACTATTACTGATGACGACTGAAATGAGATAAGAATTAAAACTGTTTCCGAGATTATTGCTGTTTTTAACTCTAATTTTATTATAGGCGCCACGTTAATGGATCAGCACGGCATCACTCTGCTGAGAAGAGAACCCTGCGGTTCCTTTGGTGGGTCCCTTGTTCGCATGGATGTTTGTACCTATAGAAATGTCGGTACCTGTAATGGATGTTGTGCTTCTTCTCATTTGAAGTTCTCAGTAAACCACCGACTTCCTACTCAGTCCGCCCAGGCAGGTCTCTTCTGATCCTCACGTAAAGCCCGTATCGTTGTTGCATAAGATTCATCTCTCTTCTAGGCGTCTTCTGACAAATACTTTCTGCAACCAGCCGACTGTCTGTGGGAAAATGTTTTTTTGTCATTACGTAAAAATGCTTGGAAACGGATCAAAAATACACCTGATACCTAGCAAACTGTCGTAGTAAAGCGTAAACACAGAATAAAATACATATTAAAACAACCTCCAGCATATCAGTAATTCATTTACCTCTGGATGGGCCAACTCATGAAGGGTCCAGGGTTGCAAATCCAACCATTTTCAGTTTTGGCCCCTGATCTGGTAGAATGAGCTCCCCGTGTCCCTCAGAGCTGCTGACTCTCTCGCAGGATTCAAACCCAAGTCCCTCAGACCCCTGATCGCTTGACAGCTACATAAGCCCAACACCATCTGCTGTGATCACCTATATATTTGCCGCGACTGCTTGAGGGATGTGAACCAGCAACAACGTGGTATCAGACAAACAAGCTAAAGCTCTTCTTCTGTTCACTGAGTAGCAAAAACCACAAACATCTCCTGTAAGTAAATGACTTCTAAGAAGTGCAGATACATTTCTCTTCCGTGTGGGACAGTGAGAAGGGAAGGAAGATCAGCCAGAAGTCGCCTTGTCCTGCAAACAAGTGCAGAGCCGCAGAAGCGCTTATGTCAAAGAGAAGTCCATCTCCACTTGCCTTTTGCACAGCACAGTTCCTAGGGTTTTTGGGAGTTTTGGGGCGGTCGCGCTGTCGTCCGAGCGCTCGGTAACATCTGCGGAGCCTTTTAGATGCCGGGCGCTCTGCCAGGTCCGCAGCCGTACCTAAAAATACAGCCCTGTGGCAGGGTGAGTGATGGAAGAAAGGACTGTGCTCCCCGGAGGAGAGAGCATGGGCTCCGTCACATGACCAATTAGCATATCGCCTGTCAGGTGACGGACTACGGCCGGGAGAGAGACGGAACTCCCAGGTGTGCCGAGAGAGAAGGGCGGTCAGCTGATTCGATAAGTTCGAAAAAAATCCCTTCGCTGCACTTTGCCCCATCTGAAAGTCTCATACGGGGACACGGGGCTGAACGTGCTGTACAGTGCGTGGGACAGAAATAAACAGCAGATCTGGGTCTTGTCCCCGCTTCAAGCTGGCAACGAGGTTTTAGGGTCAAGATTTTGGAAATCCTCCTCTCGTAACCATGATTCCGTCTCGCAGAGCCTTCGGAGGTGCTTGACGGCGAAGCAAACGGTGATTGATGGCATGAGGAGCGCGAAGCCAGTCGAGCTCAGGCGCACGCCGGGCGACACCGCCGGGTGTCTCGAGGCCACGCCAGAGCCTGGGGGGGCGGAAGCAGGAACCGCAGCTGTCTGTCAAGAGATCTAGTAAATGCTTGGAAGAGGATGCATGAAACAAGCAAGGTACTTGTGTAAATCAACTTGGAAGCATAAGCAAGTTGCCAACATCCATTTAGAATAATTACAACAAAGGTTTGGCTCGCCGGCAGGAGTGGCTCACGTCTAGGCGACTGAGCACACGCCACTGCGTACGCCCAGCTGCAGACTCGGCGAACGGAAGGGATGGTTCCATCTGGATCTCACGAAGGTCTGCAGAGCTGCTCCGTAAACACGAGAAAGGAACCGGACCTACTGACCGCTCCGCTGACCCTCGACTGGACGTCACGTAAGGGTCTGGCTCTGAACTTGATAGTCTGAGGTAGAGACCTGCAGGGGGGACAAATATGACACAAACCTACGGCTCTATGACCGACATAGATGAGCAATGCATCTCATACGCCTATAGGTGGGCTCCTATCTTTCCTTCTGGTTGAATGTTAATTAGCTAGCAGTGGTCTGAACCACGGGGGGCGGCTAGGAGGGACGGGGTGGATCTTTTCCAGTGCGTGAAGGAAGACCAAGAGGAGCAGGAACGATTCTGTCTGCAGCTCCGTCGGCGTACGAATTGTTTCCACACGGGAACTCGGGGGGGACGAGGGAACGCAGCACGGCCACGTGTGCCGAGTGGGCAATGCATGCTGGGAGTTCAGCGGGCGTTCCAAAGCGAGGCGCCCCACAACAGGGCTTTTTTTTGCTTTCCATTTGAACACCGGTATGTGGTGGGCAGAGCTGCAGCCTTGTACATGAAGGGTGCCGGTTCGAATCCCACCGCCTCCCGTAGTTTCTTTCCCCGAGTTCACAGCAAGTAAACGTCCAGATGAACGACTGTAAATCACTTAGCGGGCAAACGGCGAGGTTGACGTGGACAAACGTGTCAGGTAACGCGTCGGTAAAAATTATTTAGTCGCTGTCGCGGAAGCGGAAGCTTTTCAGAGGCCAGGTGGTTTCGCAAGCCCTAACCCAAGTCCTGATCCGTGACGACGTTTCCGTGTTTTTCGCCGCTATTCTGGATACAAGCGCTGAACATTTAGCCGTGCGGCTCAGGGGCGGCGCATGCTGGGAAAAGCGAGCTGTGTGCATTATAAACCGTGACACAAGATACACACATTAAGTCACATCAGACCATTATTTGGTTAACCTTAAAAAATGACCCCCACTGTGGTTCAGCACCGCGGTGTTTACCCAGTCTGAGGGGGGCCCCCCGCTGCTCGGCAGACTGTCGTGTACCTGCAATTCATCACATTATCTCCCTTCTTTGACATTTTAAATACATTTTCAAGTAATGGGCTACAGTACATTGCATCGGGGGGAAATGGGAAAGGCCTGAGCTTCACGGTAATGTGCATTTCCCACCGCAGGTTAGAAAATATCAGCAGAACCTGTGACCTGTGTGAAATATTAGCAAGGGAACGCAGCGCGACTGCGGGAGGAACCTGTTCACGGGCGTCTTGTGTGTAAAGTGCAGCTCTCGCAGACAGCAGGGGCGTAAAACACAAAAGCCGGACGTACGATATGCGCAAGTAAGTTGTCCGCTGTGATCCGTCGCAGTTAAGGCAGCCGGTCATTTTGCCGTTAAAAAAAAAGTCAGGCAGACGATTTAAGCTTAAGAGGAAACGGGGGGAAAAAATGCTATTCCACTGTTTTTGAAATACACCTCTCATTCCGTTGCTCAGAAATTGGCCAATTTTTTTTTACAGTGCAGGTTTCAAGCGTCTGACTGCACACACGTTGAAGATTTGTCTTTTCTATTTGCTTTCCTCCGAAGTAACTCATCCAGCTCATCTTTAGACGTTGTCCGGTCAACACAGCTGTTGAGGTGTTAGTTCCAGCGGCAGGACCATCGCGTCCACTCCGGCGTTCTTCTCCCAACTCCTACATCTTTTGGCCCATAAAAGCAAAAGAGGAGCAAACAGGAAAAATGAGACTCGGAGACGGGGCAATCCGTAGGCTTCTCACGTCCTGCGAGGTCCACCGTA
This sequence comes from Arapaima gigas, assembly GCA_900497675.1. Taxonomy (NCBI): domain Eukaryota; kingdom Metazoa; phylum Chordata; class Actinopteri; order Osteoglossiformes; family Osteoglossidae; genus Arapaima; species Arapaima gigas. The sequence goes on from UFQX01000119.1 coordinate 174,213, forward strand.
GTGCCTCAAACGGAAACCCGGGGATAAATGGGAGCCGCGTGGCTCGAAAAACAAGTCCACCCCAATTTTTTACATATTCAAAGTTAATTTTGTCACGGCCTGGCGTGAGGCATCGGTGGATTCGGATAACCAGCCATGGGAAGACATTGGCGCAGGCAGGCAAGAGCGGCACTTAATAATCCAATAGGTTGGACGCGGAATGGGCATTAAAACTTGCGCTGCGTGAACTCAGACTGATGGAATTCCATCGCTGCTCCTGTTCCTCTCGTGGCTCCAAGCCGCTTCTTAACTCGATCCCCGTTATCGATTGTCTTTTTTAAACTAATCAATACCCACTGGCCTCTAGTGTTTTTCTAGGGTTTTTTTTTACTTTCCAGCGTAGAAGACTAGAACTTATCATTATTAGTATTTTTCTTTGCACACGCTTTCAAGAAATATGGAACACGCTCACTAGCCTCGAGATATACGGGTGGGAATCGCGGAGGCGTCGCTCTCAGGCCACCCTCCTTCTTTCATTCCTTTTTCTGGCCGTCCAGGTTTTGAAAGTGGAGCGACTTTTCTCCTGCCAACCCTCTTTCCCCGGGCTGCTGCCCACTCGTGTGCCCAGAAAGATGATCCCAAGGGGTTGGCAAAAAAGTCTGGCCGTTTTCCAACCGGGAGCTTCACCTGGTAATGCGATGAACTCCACCTTTCGTCCAGCATGCCGTGGGGCCCGAACGCCCTGGAAAGAAGCACGAGGGCACGGGTGGGGCTGCTCGTGTCTGAAGACGACTGAAGACGATCTGCAGAAAGGAAGGAGAATAAGCCTTCCCACCGGGCTGGCCCTCGAATCTCGTTTTTTTTACAGCATATCTTATTAACTTACTTTGCTCCGCTGCAGACCTCTTCATAGGGTTCCTCTCCTCAGAGCGCCTCTGCGGCTCTTCCCCGTTCTTTATTTTAAGCCTCATATGCAGTTTTAGAAAAAGACCCTTCCTTTAGAGTCTTATTAATTCTAAAATGCCCCCCGTCCCGGCAAAATGTTCACCGCGGATCGAGATAGAGGCTCTCCTCAACGTCGGGGCGCCAATGGCGGTTCCATCACACCTTGGCGGAATCGCAAAAAGGGGCTTTACTGGATAATTCAACGACCCATTCTTTTAAAGCCGAAAGAATCCCGGAGCGGTGGTGCAAAGATGCCGGCGATAAATTCTGCCCAACACCTAAATCTATCTCCCCTTTAGGGCAGTTCCGTGCAACGTAAAAAAGCGTTCTTATCCGCTCTGATAAGCTCCTTTACATTTATTGACTTTTTTTACGATGTTTTATACACTCGGCTCCGTGTAGCCCGCTGTGCATCCCAGCCGCCTCGGATTTTCTCCGTTGCCTCAGGACTGCCGTAGTTCCTTCTATCCCCCTCGCTTTTTTCAGAATGTTTCATCAGGTTTCTCCCCCATCCCTGTGTCTGCTCCAGTGTACATGCATTAAGGAGGAGGACTCCTAGAGAAGCGTCCTTTTTGGGAACTTCCAGCGTGGGACTCGGCCAGGTGGACGAAGGAGTGACCTTGCAGCGAAAGGAGTGGAGCTTAAGTCACAAATCCTGCTGTAGTGCATTCGATCAGGGTACTTACCCTGATTTGACACAGTAAAAAATAACACAGCCGTTTAAACGTGTCAATCACGGTAAGTAGCTTAGCGCACAAACCAAACATTGTACATTTCCCGGGAGAAAAGCATTAGCTCCAAGAATAAACAATACTGACCCGCAAAAACGGAGGGAATCTGCATTGTGTCAGTAAATAAGCTATTAAATCTGTTCGGCGCTCGTCCTCTTTTCCCTACAAACTCCATCGCAGCGACGAGAAGGGGGAAAAGGTGCGAGCGAAGGGCCCGGCTTTGAACTCTGCTCCGGTTGTAGGTCCCTGTCGAAGGCACTTACGGCACTAACTTTTACCGACACTAAAAGTTACCCTGCGGGAAGAACTGGTCAACAACTCGAAGCAGCTCGGCGTTCAGACCCAGTGCCGCTCGGACGAAAATAACGGATCGAAAGGCTCTTAAAATAAGACCTAATTGCGGCAACAAATCCGACAAAAACGGGTGGTGCGAACGGCCCGCCGGTGAACCCTGCTAGCGTCCACGTATTTGTTCTCTCCTGCCATCGATTAAAGCCTCGCGTTGCAATCTGTTGCGGATCTCAGCTAAAATTGCAAATACGCGGAGCGGCACCTCATCTTGGGAGGCATCGTCTTCGCGCTGCGGCTCGGGTGGCTCGCGCTCGCTGGTGGGAGTAGAATAATGCGTCTCGTGGAGAGTAATGGGAGGCGAAAACAAACAGCAAACACTCCTTTGCCAGGCCATTTTTCAGGCGCGTTTAAAAGGCCTCCGTCTCGTCTTGGAAGAGCTTCTGTCACCCAGGATTTAATCAGCGGAGCGGCGCGGCAGCGGCCGGCGTGAGGGAGACAAATGTTTCGGTTTACTGCGATCTGAGGTAAAACAAGAGCGTCCCTCTCTCTCAGCAAGTTTCGCCCGCCGCCTCCTTTTCGGCGGATTAATTAGATCGGCTGTCCGAAACGTGGCACAAAACGAAACAAGAACACCGGAATATAAATTACAATCATTTTCGCAGAGTGATGCTCATTCATCTTATTTCAAAGAGGCAGGAGGAAGGTCTATGTGCCTTTCCAGCAACACACACACACACACACACACACACTTTATCTGGTTTCTGTGAGCTACATTATTCATCGGTGGCTCCATTAGATTTGTTTAAGATTCCAGCAGGACGATGACCGTTTGATTCAAGGCCCCATTAAGAGTCGCGGTTCGTTCTCAGTTACGCGGATCATCTGGAGGAGATGCCCGACTCGCCGGGTGAAGAAGCTTCGTTTTTTAGGCGTTCCTGTCGTTGCGGAAACGCGCGACTCGGGAAACGCCGATGTGGCCGCGCGCCGAGATAAGTGACTGTTCTCCCCCGCCGGGGCGACTTCTCCTCAGCATCCGTTTGTCTTCATTAAAGAGTCCTGCCCCGCTCTTCCCCAAACACCGCGCCCGCTGCAGATAAACCTCAGGCCCTCCGGGTCGAGCGGGAACAGACATCTATGAACTCCCGCAGTCGGCCGCTTCGTGTTCCGTCACCGCGGTCGGCAGAGGACCTCGGTAGGCAAACCTGGCCCCCTGCGAACCTCGCAGCACCGATAATGTCACCCGCGGGCAGAGGTGGCCGTTCGCGCGGATCAAAACAAAAGGACACGAAGGCAAACGGGGAGCTACAGCTGCGGGTGACAGTTCACTTCTCGCACCGGCGCTTACTGAGCGAATGGCCGTGTGTTCCATATAGTCGCAAAGAAAAAACAAGCTTTAGTGATGTCACTATATCTGCTTTGCTTTGTGACACACTTGGCTTTTCAGGTCATTCTTGATCTGGGTGACTTTTTTTTGCTCTTTTATAATAAGTGTACTTTACGTGGCAACTCAGGTGAAACTGGAAGCTGGTTAGTTAAAGGGGTGTGATGAACCCTGTGGAATCCAAGCATTGGTTTAAATACTGACAGCACATATTGGTAATAATTTCCTTCCATCCATCCGTCCGCCCGTCCAGTTTGTCCCCTGGTGCCCTCGGTGTTTTGCCCATAAAGGTATTTAATCTGAATTCTTGCAGCTCATATCCAGCCTGCAAAAAAGTCCTTCAGGTCACTTCAAATGAAAGCATCTGCTTCATAAATAATTTGTAAGTCTATACCGATAATTTGGCAATACGGTAATTCATATCGCCGCTTCTGGGCATTTAGAATCGCATTCTGTTAAACTTTAAAGTGCGATCGTGAACACTGACATACACACGGTTGTTAAATGTTGAAGTCGGCTATATGTGCAGATCCGCCGTTTCAAAAGTAAGCCTTAAACTGGTGTGAAGCGCACAGACGCCCGATTATTCCCGCCTCGCAAAGATGGAGAGAAAAAGAGCGAGGAAGGAATTATGGCGAGAGACCGTTTCCACACCTTTCCTCTCGACGCCCCTAGAAGAACAGGAGGCAGAGCCTCTTCGACGCTTCTGCTTCGTCCCGTCGCCCGACTGCTCTTTTACTCTTCGTTCATTCTCTCGTCGCTTGTGCCCAAACGCGTGAAATAGCGCGATGCGACGTTCGCCTCAACATTTTTTACTTCCCAATCCCGTTTGACAGTTTTATTGTATTTTTGCCTCCTGTATGAAACCCTGGATCTGCGAAGGCGTCGCAGGAATAAGAAAAACGAAAGATTACATTTCATTCATCTCCTCAGCAACGTTCACCTCGACAGCGGAATCCAAACCGGCGCTATTCCCTCTCGGCAAAATTCAGGTTTTGCGAACATTGAAGCCGCTGCCTTGCAGCCAAAGGTCGTGGGTTTGAATCCCTGCTCCTCCTGTAGTAAGTCTGCCCACGGAGCTTCATCCGACCTGATAGCTGCGTAAAGGGACGGATCCGTCTTAAGAAAAGGGCATCGCTGTGTTCGCGACGTTTGCATCTGCTGCAAACGTGAGGTTCCGAAAGTGCAACTGGGTCGAAGTTGGGCCTGTCGTGTTTGCGCGACTGATGCGAAATCAGGTATCGGAGGGAGCGGCAGACTTTACGCGCTGCCTCCGAACACCGAGGCTGTTTGAAACTCCAGATAGAAGGTGGAATTTGGCCAGGAAAGACCAGCAGTTATAAAAATTAATTTGAACGCTTCGAGAACCTCCGGGGAACCAAATTGTAATAATGCGAAAGAGAGCAATCTCCAATAGCAACCACTTAGTCGTGTCGTTCACGTTGCTGTTGGACAAAAAAAAATTTAAAAAATGTGAAAATCTGTATTAATAACACTTAGACAGCGGCGTTAGTGAGATAAGAACAAAGCAAGATTGATTCCGGTCGAATGAAATGCCTTTTCCATGCGTCGCCGAGGCCCATTTCTTAGTATTGATGTTTCACCTCATTTTTTCCTCTTTGCTCCTGAATAAGGGGGGAAAGGCGAGATATATGTCTCCATTAAGAAATGAGAGAATTAAAAAAAAAAAAACAAACTCCACTTTTCTTCAAAGCAGAAAATCTTAGCTCAGATCCATCTTACCTCCCTGATATCCGAGCAACATCAAAAGTAGCTGGCGGGGCGGAACGTTCGCGCTCATTTCCTCGGGCGTTCAATCTTCAGCCCAGGTTAAAAGCAAATGTTTTAATCCTCAGCGCTGCGCTTTTTGGGGCGTTTAGTGTACTGGCAGCTCCCAAACTATTTGGGATTCGTTGAATATATTACGTTACAAAGCTTTTTATCGCGGCCCTGAGAGAAGCGTGTCCCGGACGTTATCTGTGCCCCCCGGCCTTCACCGAACTCGGATCCTGCACCGACACCCACCCCCAACGCCACCCCAGCCCCGCTTGTTTTTGCTTAAAACGGATTTAACGCTTTAAGCCAATCCTTGCAGAACAGCCCATTAAGACCATGAACTGGGGATGTTGCTCCTCGATGAGCTGCCTCTCCTGCACGTTGACTGCGCACCTTGTCAGGTGCGCTAACCCGTGTTGCTAAGGTACGGAATGTGCTTGGTTAGATGAGAGGAGGCCTTTCTGGCAGCCGAATGTTGTTTTCAACGTTTGTCCAAGATGCCGCTGGGATATTTCGATGCTATTCTCAAAGCTGGGGGTCCTACCTTGGCTCCCTGGGCCCCCCTCGGAGTCCCCGCACAAGCTTCAGGGAGTCTGTGAAGCAGAAGCTGGCAATGAAAGTAACAGAGAATAAACGTTAAATATAAATGACACACACCGGTCACTTTATTAGGAACACCTGTTCACCTGCTTGTTCACACAGTTCTCTCACCAACCAATCACGTGGCAGCAGCGCAGGGTATAGAATCACGCCGACGCAGATCGGGGACTTCAGCGAATGATGACGCTCGATATCTGCTGCGACATGCAGTCATGGATCCGACCTGCCTTGTGTCAACAGTTGAGGTTGGTGTTGGTTGGTGGTGGTGTGCAGAAGGTTTTCTTTGCCACATCGGGCCCCCTAATGCCAGTCGAGCATCATTTGAATACCGCAGCCATAAACTGGCCACAGTTTACCCATCTTCTGATGGCTACTTCCAGCACGATAACGCGCCGCGTCACGCAGCACAGGTCGTCTCACCGAACTCCACGAACGTGACAATAAGGTGAGTGGACCTCCCCAGTCACCAAATCTCAGTCCAACAGAGCACCTCTGGGATGCGGTAGAACAGCAGGTTGGCAGCATGAATGTGCAGCTGACAAATGTGCCGAATTACGTGATGCCATCATGTCGACTTGGAGCAGAATCTCTAAGGAATGTTTCCAGCACCTTGAATCCATGCCATGAAGAATTGGATCCGGGGGTCCTAACCAGTATTAGAATTGCGTTCCTAAAAAAGTGGCCGGAGAGTGGCATTCCTGCACTGCATGATATTTTTTTTATGTATTATTATTTTTTAGTCCAATGAGCTGGGTGCAGTGTTTTCCTCAAATTTACCTTTGGACATGTTGCCAGGAGGAGGTACTTTGCTTTCATCTGATCCTTGGGCGTCTGGTAAAGGTCACGAACTTCTGGTTTACGCAACCAAGGCTTTCTGCACACACTGCTGCCGGATATGTGTGAGTTCTGCACTTGTGGCACCTCGTAAAAACACCACAAGTGTAAATCACTGCATTTTTATGCCACACAGAAGGTTGCTTCCTTGATGTTGGCCAGCTGCATGACTGCTCATTTACTGCAGTAAATCCTCCCATGCTGCTGCACCATATGTGTTGATGCCATGATGAAGTTCTTAAATGCAGCCATAACATTGGTGTGACATTAAAACTGAGCTGACCCTGTAGTGCTGAGAAGATCACACTACACTAACTGCTCTGTGGTCCCACAGCCAGTTGAAGACAGAGGTTCTTTCCGTGTTTGTAATATTGCTGTGTAAATGACGCCACTGCTGATTCTCCTCTACCTCCAGCTGCCTGCTGTCCCCCACCACAAAATCTAGAACGGTATATTATCATTTTCATCCTCAATGTGCTTCAAGGGGGGGGTCTCAAAACACATCTCTTTCACACCGATTTCCTTCCGAAGCCCCTAAAACTCTGGTCAGAGAAATTAGTCCTTTGTCACCTGCTAGTTTTCTTCAAAATAGTTCCACATTCAGAATTTACTTCTGTGAGCAGCTACCAGTCTGCCTGCCAGGACACCAGGTACCGCGGTTTTGAGGGACGTCCTGACATGGGATTGACTGAGCTGTACGTCAGTTCTCAAAAATACATCTGCCAGATTCATGAAGGTGCAGGTGGTAAACGACCAAAGTTGAACGTTTTGTTTTGCTCATTTATAACATCCATGATCCAACATCAGCGAATGAATAGAATAAATTTTGCAAATAAGGACTTTGATGTCAGCTGTAGACCCCATTGCTGATGGAGCAGCATCACTGCAGACGTTCACAGTAATGTCAGCTGTGCAGAGGGGTTGACAAAACATGCTCAGAATTTTACCTCCTCAGAAATGAAAGAATCTGCGGTATTTTTTGATCATCCTGTCTGCCTATAAACCTCAATCTGAGGCATTTCTCACACTGTCAGACACACACACACACACACACACACACACACACACACACACACACACACACACACAGCGAAGGGCAGAAAGGTTTTCACGCTGCCACTGTGACCAAATTCCTCTGCCCTCCCCACACACACACTTTCTTTCTCTCACACACACATACAGATGAACTTTCTTACACTCCACACACACAGGGCAGACGCCACACACACTACTTACTCCACTTTTCACCTCCGCAGCAGCGGGCAGCACAGCTAATGTGTACACATGTGAAACCGGTTTTGTCACTGAAAGTTGATGTCGTCTCATGTATCTTCATTTTCTGGGTGAACAAATCATTAAGTGCGTAATGATGCCTACACTGTTTCCGGCGAGCTGCGTTGTTCGCCGTGACTTTGTCTTGTCACCGCCGTGTTACTGCGACGTTAAACACGAGAAGTCGGCATCTGACACGGGACGCCTGCCAGCACGTGTGCCTCGCTCGTGTTTATCACGCTCAGCCCGCTGCCGCGCATTTTACATAAATGTCACTTTAGCAGCGGAGGACTTATTCAGACAGGCGAGTCAACAGAGGACGTTCCTGAAAGACACGTTCGGTTTGGGTCACACCTCAGACGGTTGCATTTATTTATGAAGCCAGTGCTTCTATCCAAGGCAGCTTGCAACCCTGAGCAACTTGCGGTGATTTATACAGCGGGGTCATTTTTACACTGTCAATTCAGGGTAAGGATTTGATCCCGGGTACAACAGTCTTTTGACCGTAAGGGAGCAGCTTCAGCCACCAAACAACCGGCTCGCTCAGGTCACAAACCCGTCGGTTCAGAAGATCCCTGACGGGTGAAAGGGGCCTAACAGGCAAAATGGTTCCTCACCGTGTTGGAAGCTGGAATCCCGCCACCGAGAGCTTCGAGTCAATTATATCCTTAAAAGTTTCTTTGAAACTTTCCCCTGTTTGTCAAACTGTGCCCTAAAATAACATCTTCTCAGCGGCACGCTGCCCTCGTCTCACTTTGCATTTCAGATGCTGGGGAGGCAGGTGGTCGAGGCGAAGCCGACGTTCCGGACCTTCTGCTCTGGAACTTGTCAGCAATCAAAGAATTTCGACACCAAAAGGACAGAAGCACCAACTCCATCAGTGTTTCGGGGGCACAGAAACTGTCCCAAAGGGTGAGCGAGCGAGTGAGGGAGGGCGGTTGTCACTTCTGAAATGTTGGCAAATTAAAAAAAATAAATATTTATCAACAGGGGGTCCTTGTAACATCCCCACCCAACCTCACCAATGTTTTACACACAGATGGTGAAATTAACCAAGAAAACCTTCAAATGCGTCAGCATTTATCAGCGGTGGACTTCGTTTCATCCTTCGCGGTTTCTGGTATAACAATAATAAACACAGCCATCACCCCGTAACTCGAACTGAATCCCACCTCCTGCTGTGGCTCCCTTTAGCCAACTCACTTACCCTTAACTGATGGAGTAAAAACTACCCTGCTGTTGACGCAGGTAGAAAGACAGCCATGGGGGGTGGGGGGCATGTCAGCTCATATCTGCTCAGAGGTGCTCAGACATATCGTGTCGGATCAGACGCCACCCCGGCCCGAGCCACATAAGGTATTTAACGTGTGATTTATTCGCAGGAGCCCCTGGATTCTGCTCCTCTGGACACAAGTGCCACCTCGTGGGACCATCCTTGGGCTTGGCCCCCCGCAGGGCTCCTGGAACCAGAAAATAATGACTCGTCTTGACCTGGAACGGCTCCGGCATTGAAAACGCATGAAGAATAGGGACTCCCACAGTCCAGAGACGTGTTTCAAGTAGGACGGTGACTCTAATCTACTCTAATCTTTAGTAAATGAGTGTGTGAGACAGACCTGTGACGGTCCATCACTTCCCTGCACTGGACAAGTACTTGCTGATGATGCATGGGTGAAACTGCATCTTTTTTTGCAAAAGCCACCAAAGTGTTTCTAGTCTTCAAACCATGAATCTGGGAGCAGCTGTGGGACTCTTTAAAAAACACTTTTATTAGACAGATTTTGGAAAACACTGTTCTACTGATGCTCTGGACTGGAGAAATAAAGACGCATCACTGTTAGAACCCTCATATGTTTCATTTTTTTAGGCGTTTTCAACTGAACATCTGGTGTTTTCCAGAACTGCCTTAATGCTGTGTTTGAACAGGATGTCTTTGTTTCATCACACCGTTCGCTACAGGTCGCCTCGCGCACTACGCGGCCCGGAAGTAGAGCCGGCAGAGTAACTTTTCGACTGCGTCTTCCTTGACACCCAAAAAGAAGTTAGACGGATGCTAGATGCTGGGAGCGTGTGACCTCGCTGCCTAGCAACAGCTTGACGACGGGTACCACTCGCTCTCCAACATCCCACATCCTTTCGGCAGGGTCTCCACACTAACGCTGGAGCTCTTTACGGGAAAGCAGTTTTGCACAGTGGAACACTTCCCTGTTTTAACCTTCCCTTCAAACCAAGGCCATTTTCCAAGCCAGGACACAACGATAACCATATAAAACCACCATGTGACTTTTTCGGGTAGATTAAACGTGTTTGTTTTTGTGCACAGATCAGACGGTTCAGATGTAAATGGAAAGAACTGCAGATTTACATTGGTTAATATCATGAAATACTATAGTAAAAATACCCTGCGGTATCATGGTACACTATGGAAGTTAGTTATGAAACTGAAAATCATACATTTTTCTATCATTAACCCTCAATCCAAGGTTTCCTGCAGAGTCAGATAATCAGTTTTACACTGATTTACCCATGTTTACCACAGAAGACCAGGGTGAGCTCCAGTTTGATGCTAATATTCACACCCAGTTTCTTCAAACTGTAGGAATGGTCTACACAGCATAAACAATATTTGTATCTGGCAAAGATAAATATTAACAAAAACGAATGTAACGAGAAGACTTCAAAATAATTTTAGAAAGACGAGTCGGGAAGCATGATGAAACCTGAGGGAGTTAAGCTTTGCCACCCACCCTCACACACACACCTACAGGCACAGCGCTTTTAATGTGCTCCAGCATCACAGACATCTCCACCAAGTCCCTGTGTTTTCTTCTCCAGCTCGCCGCCGTGCCTGGGACCAGCCGCGGGGTCACCTGTCTCCACAGGACAGTGCTGGAAGTCCTGGCAACGTAGACAGCAGCTGTGACAAAATGCTGCCTAAAAGCTTCCCGCTACCCCCCTCCGCTGTGTTCCCTCGGCCCCCCCCCCCACCAGCTTGCAGGTAAAACCACAACATCATCCCACGTCATTATCCCAGCATGCATCACACAGCTACAAGAGCGCAGGTCAGTTAAAAGCCCCGGTGTGACGGACGTGCCTCCCGAGACGCCTTCCGGCGACCGTCGCCTTGCACTCCACTCGCTTTTCTCACGCTTTCTTCCAAGTGGTCATGATACAGCGGTTAGCGGACGGGTGACGGTTATTTGCCCCGATCGCGGCCACCAAGCGGGTAACACGTACCACATGGACAACGTACAAGATTTGTTCACACCTCTGCATTTTTAACGGCGTTCTCAAAGTTTAAGCGGAGCGGGTTAATCCGTAAGGTACATCCAACAGTACGGGCGATGGGGCTGTGGCTTGAGCTCCAGCCCGCCACAGTTAACATGAAACTTTACAGCCGTGTCTTTAGTCTAATTTAACAATACAGACCCCCAGCTGAACATCTATTCAGCAGCTCGAACGTATCTGCCGGTTCCGCCACCTGGAATCTGCCCTCAGCCGGGGTCACGGATTTGAGGATGTTACACAACATCCGGCTGCTGCCGCTCTACGGGAGGACCGTGGTTGACGCCATGACTTTGTTCCCAGGTGCTGCTGGGAAAGGACCGTCCCTCTTCCTCGGCAACATGGAAATTTTCCCGTCGAGCCACCTGTCCGTCCGTAGGGTTGAATGGATTTTCAGTGATGTTCACCAACTGGGCAGGAGGCAGCATTCAGGTGCACGTCACCACAAACATGAACATTATAATAATTTTGAAGACTTCTTCAACAAATTGCAGCAATATTTTGCTTTAGGTTTAACTGTAAGCTGTTGGCGTAGGAGCTGGACGCCAATGCTGTAGGTCACACTGCAGACAGGTGCCGCGCAAATGAAGGAAAAGTCTGGATTTGTGTCCCAAACAATGTCGTGTCAAATCCCAGGGTGGGATTTTGGGATGAGCTTTGCAGAATATAAGGGAAAAACCTTCAGCTAAGATATGTCATCGAAGGAGGTCGGTTAAGGAGCTCTTCCTCAGCCACTGACGTGCTTCTATGGGCATCTGACAAAATCTCAAGCCGGCTCGCCTGATCCCGATGGACTTTGACTGCAGACGTTACAAACACTTCACACTGATCGGCGCAGGAGGAGAACGTCGCGCAAGATGTGTCAAACAGACTTGGAGAAATGACACAACGAGGCCAGGTCGATGTTCCGGATGCCACGCTCCTTGAGCGTCGTCAAGGCGATCGCAGGATTCCGGCAGCATCCGCTGACCTCCGACGCTCCCTGCTGAGCTCCTCTCGCCCGCCGCGTCGCTGCCCCCCGCGGAGCAGAGCGACGCACCGCTCCTTTCCGCCCGTCACCTGCTGGCCACGTGTGGCCCGGAAGACGGGAAGGAAGCGGCATCGCGGCACCAGACGTTCCAGACCCATTAGTCTTGTTGAAATTGGCTGTAATTACACACGACTTTAATGGGCTTTTTTGATTGTCAAGAAATAATTGAGAAGAGCGGCGTGTCGAGAGTGACGGTTTCTCCACGCCGTTAAAATCTCTTCAAAAGCTAATTTCATTATTGTTTTTCCAGATTGCCACTCACTGTTGGAGATGGCGGTGTGTGAGTGAGAACACACTCGTCGACAGCAATACTTTTCCTTGCTCGTCCAACTCGTCTTTTACCGTTTCTTGCTTTCATCAAAATAAATGTCTTTTGTTCTCTCTTAAGCATCTTGTGGTTATTCATCTCACGCTTCGCCTCAAAGCAGCTTTGCACGTTGGGGTTTGATGTGAAGGTGCTTGCAGTGATTTACTCCTTTATGCAGCTGGGTAAATTTTGCAGAATCAGTTCAGGGCGAGTACCTTAGTCGAGGGCCCTACAGCATTAGGGTGGATTTGTACCCAGGTCATTTGAGTGGAAAGAAATGGTTCTACCCACAATCTGGACCCGGTTACATCAGCAAGGCTTAGAAGTAGCAAATGATAATTCAAATGCTTTAGAAGCTACTCTAAAGGAAAGAATGGTCGTGTGGAGTCCGCGTAGGGACCCGCAGGTATCCGGTTATGTGGAGTGTTCACTTAACTGTACTTGTGTTTTACAAGCCGGAAATTACGAGCTAAAACAAACACGCAGCCATGTGAAGGTGTTCAGTGTTATTTATTTAATAGACCTAAAAAGTATTGTGGGTTTGCTATTTCTTTGCAAAGCAGATTGTTATGCAGCGTTCACTCAGTATCCAGTTAAGGAAACAATCCACTTATCCGGTATCCACTTAAGGGGAGTCGACTGGATATCAGCTGTTATCGCGTTCATTCGGGTAAACTTTCCACTCGACGTATTTCAGAAAGTCCCAAAGTAAACCAGGGGTGAGTGAAATGTGCAAATATCCTTTCTGTCAGATTATTATTGACCTTTAATTTGTAATGTCATGAAATCAACTTCACATCGATTTACCTGTCTGTATAGCAGGGTATTTTTACTCTCCCTGTGCCTCGGTCAAGAGTACTACAGCAGGAGCGAGGACTCGAACCCAAGGTTCTTTGACTGCGAGGCAGCGGCTTCTACCGCCACAGCCCCCAGTGGCCTCGCAAAAAACACAAAAAACTATTTTTTAAGGAGACATTGAGTTTATCTGCGGCGTGATGGTGGGCTTCTGAGGACTGTGCCAGTGGAACAGCCACCCTCTTCCAACACTGGCTGAAGGTCAGCGGCAGCGGGAACAATCCGGAAACGTGCTGAAAGATACACACAGCTGCAATCCATTTACGAGCTCGCGGGTCTTCTGAGCCTTACGCCTCTGACAGGGCGCTGGCTCCGCAGGACGGCTGCCGAGCCGAGCGGCGCCAGAGCAGCCCCGTCCCCAGGATCCAGCCGAGTCCTTGTTGTTTTGAATTACTCTCCAGGGGCGAGACGTTCAAAGAAATGGGGAGGGGCAGGGGCAGATTTGGTGGTGGGGGGCTTATCTGTTATTTCCTCCCCATCCTGGTGGGATGGGGACAAGGGGGAAGCTTTGAAGAAGCCTCCACCAGCAGGGAAGATTAAGCTTGTGGTCCAATCAATTTGTCGGCGCTGTTATACATCACGCTAATAAATACCCATTTCCTGCGTGAAGATAACACACACACACACACACACACACACACACACACACACACACACACACAAGGCATCTCCCACATCTCCTGGTCTTCATAATTGGAAGCCAGCTGTTAGAATCTCTCTACAGGCACATTATGGGAAGGATGCAGGTGTCTGAAAGAGTTCGACAAACAGCTAAAATAAATATGAAGCAAATTTTTTTTTTATACATTGTTTCTGTGTGATTGTATAAAATCAACAGTTGTAACAGCAGGTGGACACCAGAAATGTGCATATATTTGAATATATTTTAAGTGGACCTCTTCATGCATCGAATGGTTACTTTACATAACAGTATTCGTAACTCGGGGTTTTTTCGTTTGCAACTTCGCGTTTTAGCGAGAGTCACAGAATCTCAAAATGCCTATTTCTAAGTTTATTCACTCGATTCAGCGTCGTCTGGGGAAGACCAGCCGTCTGTAGTCAGGAATAAATAGTAAATCCTTTGTAGGACTTACAGACGTTTACCAAGTCAAAGCTGCCAGGAAAACGCTTCAGCGAATTACAAATACCGCATGAAAAAAAAATGAACGAACAAATATAAACGAACAGTAAAACGAAATGTTTTTGCATCACTTTCGAAGGACGAACACCGAATGCATTTTTCAGCTATTTTTCAATGAAGCATTTCGGCTCCACACGTCTAATTGAACTCAGATGATGCTGAAGTTTTGAAGGGGACATAAATCTGCAGTCCATCGCAGAGACTTTGGAACATAAATGTGACGAGGAAAAAAAAATCATCTTCAATTAGAATGTCTGGCAAGAGTTGCTGCCAGATGCTTCTGCCTGGCGGAGCCCCTTCGGCCGCGGTCCATCACCGGACATCAGCGGCTCTCGAAAAGCCCCCCGCCGGCCGACTGGCAAAAGGCAGGAGAACCCGCTGCGTTTTTTAGGTATTTAACAAAACAGTAGGAAAAGTAATTATTATCATTAAGTATGAATTCTGGGAAAGCAGTGAACCGTTTTCCAAAATAAATCCCGTTCTGCTTCCTGGGCGGTGAAGAACATTTATTTCTTACTCGCAAAATGGTTCCATCATCTATTACTGTGGCACGGCTGCACACGGCGGCACTTTTCCTTCACCTTCCTTGCAAGCCCGACCGTGAGAGAAACACGGCGAGGTCAGTATCTCGCAAACTTTCCCGCCGCATTTTCGATTAAGCCAAATGTGGGAGGTTGACACCTAAGATACGTTCTTAATAACCTCCTGACTCGTGTTTACCACCAAAAAGTGACATTTGCTCCGATGCTCTGATTCTGGTCTTTGAGGTCCGTTACACATTTAAATGGTAAAACACAGAGAACCACGACTAAACCGACTGTCCCCGTGTTGTAAGAGCAGCGGCGTTTTGGTGGTGGGCAGGGATGACCAGGCTGCTCACAAAGTTCTCAGCAGTTTCCAGAGGGGTTTCTCAAGGAACAGAAAGTGTGCAGCATGTAGCTGCGCAAGAAACTCAGAGCCGCCCTCCTTCAGGCTCGGGTGAGGGACAGCAGGTGGCGTAGCGGTTAGTAAATTGTTTTAAAATAGCTTGTGTTACATGAAGTTTGCAAATAAATAACTGATGACTCTCAGTGCTTCTGCTCTTTGGAGAACCAGGACTTTTTCTTCAGTACCAGCATTTCTGCCCCCCCCCCCCCCCCCCCCCCCCCCCCCCCCCCCCCCCCCCCCCCCCCCCCCCCCCCCCCCCCCCCCCCCCCCCCCCCCCCCCCCCCCCCCCCCCCCCCCCCCCCCCCCCCCCCCCCCCCCCCCCCCCCCCCCCCCNGCTGTCGCTCACAGCCATGATGCATAACACCCCTCCTAGGAACATTCCAGTACCCAGAGTGCACTAAGTCACCCCACAAGTCGGCTCTTGTCTGCTTTCCTCCTGTTTGGTCAAAATTTGTGTCTTTTAACCCAAGGAAAATACGACGTTGTGAATATGAGCGGTATCGCCCAGTATCAAATTCAAGTGTTATTTATTCATTCATTATTCATTCAAATTCAAGTTTTAATATTTAGTACTTTGCCGATGCCAAACAATCCACAGCCAGCAGCCCAATAAGGAGAGTCCCACACTTATTTCCTGCCCTTCGAGTCTCGATCATAATAATGATGGAATAAACATCCTGGCCGGTGACCCGTTCTAAACCTTCAGGGGTCCCAAAGACCGACACACCACAGAGACACATAACCTACTTTATCAGCAGGATGTAAAACACTAACAGCATTAGAAACGTCACGTTTACTTTTGTTAAAAACGACGGACCAGTTCAATTGCCCAGCGCAGATAAGGATTTTTCTTCTTCTACGTGAGGGCTGATCCGAGCAAGAGCTCAGAAAGGGACCGCTGTAGACCGTGGGATGATCTACACACAGAAACCAGCTGAAAGAGAACTGTGTCCGATGAAGACAAATCGCAGTAAGGAAGCGGAGGTGAGACCGGCGCCGCCCGGCAGATGAAAGGTGTCGCCGTGATAAGTCTAGACTTCCCGGGGGGCCGAACAATCGATTACAGCCCCCCCATCCCCGACGCTCGTGATAGCAGGACCACCACACATCACAACATATCACAACTGGGCCACATACTTTATCCTTACAGCTGGACCACAGAGTCACCACTGAGATCGATACAACGTAAAACATTCAGAGGGCGTTTATATTAAATACGACCGATTCCTGATCGGTGGCAAAACAAACCGTGGTCAGTAACGTAGTAAAATAATCGACATGCTTTAAAAACATTTAAGCGCTGAAGAAGAGCGCGTTGTGGGTAACTGTCAGATGCTCCTCTGCTCATTTCCTATGTGGGTTAGTAAACAGGGTGATGGACTAGTTACCGTCGCATTAACCGCTCTGTTGTCTTCAGATAAAACAGGTTGCGGCTCATTCACCAAAAGCAGTGCGTATGTTTACATTTATGTATGTTTTATTTTTTTGTTTACTCGAAGGGTGCGTGTTCTCATAACTACCTAGCGAAGTTACAACAGGAGAAATAGCTATGCAATGTTTTTAGGGGTGGCATCACGCTGCATGAAATTAACTATCCAAACCTGGCATGACAGCAGTGGTCAAGGTTACTAAAAAAAAACAGTATTGGACTGTAGGGTCATTTGTGTGTGAATTTCACGATTTCACTCGTGTTTGACAGTTATTACACACGTTAGATCTGAACTGTGGGCTTTACCGCGTACAAATATATCGAGCGAATAACTAGTAGTGTGAGGGAAAATACTTTCTCCTCAGCAGGACGTGTGCTCAGTGCCACCCCGCTCTCGGTCTGCCAGTCTTACGTTTCTTATCTCGGGACGCTCTGTTTCTCGCGATTTCCGAGGATCGCGGTGCGCTGCGCGTTTCAAACACGTCCGCTTGACTCATTACGCACCGCGGGGTCTCCTGGCATTCGGATCCACGGCCCGGCCTCATTTGCATAGCCCCGCGTCCCCGTTTCGTATTAGCGGTATTAATCCGCCGCGATCGGGCCCTGCAGATCCGTACGTTTTGGCCACCCTTCACTCAGCCTCGTTGCCGTGGCTGCCAACAACACCGAGAGGCTGTTCCTCACGAAGCCACTTAGAAACTCCTCCGAAACATCACGTCATCTGCAAGACTGGCTCCCCTCGAATATTTGCATGCATTTTACATCGAGTTTAAAATACGCTGGAGTCCATTAAAACATTTAGACAAATAATGAAAAATAAAGGTCAGTTTGTCTTTAATCTTGCTCCTCATTAGCAATTTACCATGACATTAGTACACATGCATTTTTCAGCTCTGGGGTGCGAAACGTGTGTGTATTAATGTTCGGAACTGGTAGCCAGAGCCGTGGCTGCGCCTACGCGTCGGACACGCGTTTGTTTGGCTTATGAAACGGGGGGGGGGGGGGGGAAAAAAAAAAAAACCCCCCGGGAAAAAGTT